>JABXJD010000488.1:0-135000 GCA_013375575.1 Percina caprodes | reverse complement strand
TTTTTTATTTATCAGTTTATTTGTCAGGGACAATGTAGCGCACATTATTCCATACATAATTATTACAGTCAAGGCCATAACAATATGGGTAGACGCCTTTCTAGCCAATAGGCTAATTTGCCACCCCAGTCCCTGGTCAGGCCTTTCTCAAAAGATAATCCAAATGTAATTTTTAAAAGAACTAAATAGTGTGAGTTACATAGTCATGCAGCAAATACATTGTATACTAATATATTACGTCAACATTTCACAGTGTTGAGACCACATTACACAAACCAGCACATCACGTAACAACCCAAACCCCAGGCACCCAGACGGTCACACCTGCTCACCTATACTACCCCCCCGGATAGTGAGGGGCCTGGGCATCTCCCAATACATTACAACACAACTGATTCAGTGGTTACCTTTGGTTTTCAACCAGTATTTCACCTTTCTATTAAATGTTTTCAGTCTGGTTTGTGTTTTTATTTCAATTGGTAAATCATTTCAAAAATGTGTCCCTATCACTGGTTAGAGTAGCCAAGAGTTGTACTCAAGTAAAAGTACTGTTACTTCAGAATAATATGACTCAAGTGAAAGTAAATAAGTAATTTAAAACTACTCCTAGAAGTCTAGTTTTTTCAAAAACTTACTCAAGTAAATGTAACGGAGTAAATGTAACTCGTTACTACCCACCTCTGGCAGTTGCCACCCATTGCTCCCCTAGTGGCCACTCTTCTCTTCTTCATTGATTTTTGGAATTCTGTGAATTGATTTTGAATCAGTAGCGCTTGAATCGCGATACGAATGTGAATCAATTCTTTTGCACACCCCTAATCAGGCACTTTCAAGTTGCAAATTGCAAATGCATGCCACTGTCAATACAATATATCCATATGTATGCCACTGCGTACATATTGACTAAAGTCATGTTCTTGCACCGTTTGCCATGTAACTTCCATACTGTAGACAACATGCACACTTGCCTCATCAGACAGCTCCAAAGACCAGTTAACACCAATTAAAGCTGATGTCTTTTACTCCCGTTTGTACTCTTAACTCTCTCTCCTTGTCTCTTTTTTGCCTACCTCCTTATCCTGTTTTCCCTTACCTGTGTGTCTGCAGATTGACCTGGAGCCAGAGGGGAAGGTCTATGTTGTTATTGACCTATCAGGATCTTCCAGTGAAGGTAAGAATCTTCTATCTTCTACATTAAAGACCAGGGTCGACTCAGGGTATCCGAGGCCCGCTAACATAAATAAACCACAAGATCTGTTTTCCTTTTTTAATGACTCCTCTCTTGGCACCACACAGTTCGATTTAATTCCGATACAGAGGCCAAGAATTCCATTATCGATCACACATAGACAGCCACTGTCCAAACGCTCATCTTTTACGCGTTTGGATTGAGAACGTGTGTGTGCGTGTGCGTGTGCGTGTGCGTGCGTGCTTGTGTCTAAAACGCCTGTGGTTGCTCAGTAAAAAGCTTTCTTAAAAGTTAAAGCTCCTTGTGTGTTGAGCAAGACTTCGCCGCTGCCTCTTCCTCTTTCTCAATTTTTACATCCGACTCTCTCTTCAAACCAATCTTCAGTCAACCATAAATTCATTTGACAAACACTGTGTTGCTCTACTATGTTAAAAGTAGTGCTATCTGTTTCAAATGATGCTAACTTTCTATGTTTTGAAATTAAACCTTTCAATTAGACCTTTCTTTCGTGTGTGTGTGTGTGTGTGTGTGTGTGTGTGTGTCACACTGTGGGCAAGTCGAGTCTTGAGTCTGTCACTGGGTAATCAACACCACAGCATCAGGAAGTAGTCATTGAGAGTTTCCTGTGTATCTGTGTGTATTACTCCCATACGGTGGTGAGAGACATGATGTCATGCAGTAAGTGCTTTTCCACTGCAGTTTAATGAGGACACGGAGTTCAGTGTTTGACTCTGAGCTCCAAGATCACCTCGTTATTCATAATGGGAGACGCTGGGGTGCGAGAGAGTGAGTCTTGAGCTGTCATCTAATATTCTCCTGTCCTGGAAGTCCGAAAACATATAAAAGACGCATCTTTAAGTGTTTCTCTAACATTTCACACAAATGAAAAGCCCAAAAAACTATTGCCAGTGCCTTCCAGAACAACTTGTACAACGTCTCCAGATACAACTCATAGAAGGGGTTTTTGATCTCCCTCCACTGTGGTTAAGGTTGCTGATATCCAGGCTGCGAGTACTGCTCGGTTAGCCCAAGCTTCGGGGATGAAGAAACCGACTGACTGGTGGTTAGAAATGGATCAAGCTCTCTGTATTACCCACTATGCACGCTGTCTTTTTCAGACAGGACAGACAGTTCACACGATGAGAGAGTTTGCCTGTCAGGAAAACATAATCATAAGATGTAGAGCCAGACCGATAAAGGATTTTTAAGGCTGATACCGATATGAATATCTGGTTATTTAAAAATCCGATATGCCGATATACTGTATATATTTTAAAAGAAATCTAGAAACCCTCATGTTGTTCTCGGGTGAAATTGACCATATCATTGTTCTTTTTAATTATCCACACAACGCTCTTTGGCAAGTACAAATCTCTACTTTCATTAATTTTGGGGTGTTGTATTCAATTTTATAACATTTGAAAAAAGTTGACATATTCCAGTCTGTGATTATCATCAACATCCATTCCTTTAATTTTAGTCTCAATAATTCCTAATTTCTGCTTTTCTAACTCAAACATTCGGTATAATTTTCTATAAATGAGCTTTATTGACCATAAATTCCAAAAATAACTGTAAAACTAAAGTTAATAAGTTAGTGTTACGTAGAAAGAAAAAAAAGTGACAAGCAAAAGCGTTGAAAAAAGGGACAAAAACGTAAGAAAAAGTTAAAAACATTGGTAAAAAGTGTTGATTTTCAATTTTGACGGGAAGACAACACAAGGGCTAACATTAGTTATTTGTAGTTATTTATGAGTTCTCACTCAAATAATATGCTAATAATTTGTTTTATTGTCAAAACAGAACAGAGGAACGTCAAAATATCTTAAAGTTTTGATTAAAAAAATTTATAAAAATACAAACTTAAGATATGGGACTTAAAGTCCTTTGATTAAAAACACAATAACAAAAAATAATCAGAGTTGCCAGCAGGGCCGTTGTAGACACTCATAACATGGTTGACAGTCCGTTTTTAGTTTTTAAAGAATATCAGTCGGGCTCCAATAAGATGCAGATGAAGCGTTATAAAATGGCGATCTCGATTCGCCCTGTTCACGAATTAATTTTCATGTGACTTCTTTTTTTTTACTTTGATTCTCATTTAATTTTACGAGCCGACTGCATCCCAAACACTACTACTTTTTTCCGTGAGTTTTAGACATAGACTGAATAAAACAGGTGTTAAAGTGCTGCGATGCTCTCCCTTCTCTTCATTGAAGCCTCTGTGTTTACAGGCTGGTGGTGATGCGCATTGTGCTATAGGTGCCAAAAAGATTCTATGTTTGGTACTGCCAACTTGTTGTGTTTTGTCATGGGTCATATGTGCAATAAACATTACACATCGTGAGAAATAAATCATGGCAGTAAATCGTGATATCAATGCCAAGCTAAAAAAAATCGTGATTCTTATTTTTCTCGAAATCATGCAGGCCTAGTGCATATCATCCCTTCACCATCCGGCCTGTCTCCGCCGTATGCTACATTTGATTTAAATTGAGTTAAATTGTTTCCAGAGGTTTTGGGTGACAAGGAAGAGGACACACACATACACACACACACACACACACACAGAGGCCCAGAGAGATCACTTGTCACACACTTTAACACGTGTGTGTGTGTGTGTGTGTGTGTGTGTGTGTATGCGCGCCAGATTAGTGTTAGAGAGACATGAATCACAGAATGGAAGAAGAGAAAGACAGAGAGGGAGTTAACCGGAGGTCGAAAGAGGGGCAGAGGGAGTTGATAAATTGATTAATAAAGTGGAGTGTTCTCTAATGGACCAGTTACATCATCGAAAAAGAGAGAGAAGAGAAATAGAGAGAGAGAGAGAGAGAGAGAGAGAGAGAGAGATAATCAAAGAAGATCAATTCCGTGACAAAAGGGTGTCATTAGGACAAGGCCTTTTCTGTCTGTTATACATTTGTTATTTAATCTAGGATTATATTTCTTTCTGTTTCTCTCTGTTGCTTTTTCTGTCTGCAGTGTCATACGATATGTTTAAGTACTGTGTGTGTGTGTGTGTGTGTGTGTGTGTGTGTGTGTGTGTGTGTGTGTGTGTGAGTGGATGAAATTGCAGTCATTACTTAAATGTGTTTACATAGCAGAGAACACATGAACTGTCAGGCCTGAGAGCACACACACACACACACACACACACACACACACACACACACACACACACACACACACACACACACACACACACAAATGCCCGTTGTCAAAAGCAGGTGAAATATGAATATGTTGTTCTGGTTCAGTTATCAGCTGGGAGTATAATACTCTGGGTATATTGCCACTTTGTAAGAAACATCTTGTGGCTTTTATGTGGAACACTTGGTTATTAATGGTTAATGCCTTGAATTCTACATCTGTTATTGTGGCAGCTTGCAAGCTGCAAACAAAGAAGCTAAACAGAAGTAAGCTTCGGGACAAATGGATGTCGTCGCTGCTTTGTGAATGCTATTCATGCATTATTTTAACAGTAGGCACCTGCTTTTTTCCTACTGTGAGATAAACGCTTCTGCTAGATGTGTAGCTGCCGCCAGCGATGCCACATGCATAAGCATCACACTACACAAGTACTGTATGTGGTTTTATTGAAGACAAGTTGAAATGCTTGGAGGACATGGGCAAACTGAGAAAAACAGTCGTTTTGTGCCGGTCTGAGATAGGGTTGCACAATTAATCGCAATTTTATGGAAATTGCAAAATGGACTAGTGCAATATCTAAATCGCAGATGGCCGCAGTATTTGTTAATGGAAAAATATGTGTCAGACCATTCTGAGTGAAGTATTGTGGCGCTGCAGAGACAAATCATATCCTACAGACTACAGAAAACGCCTTTGTTTGGTACAAACCCTCGCAAAAAATCCCACTATAAACATTTTAATTTTTTAAAGATTTAATATTAGTTAATGAAAATGAGAAAAATCACACAAACATGATCATTCCCTTTAATATCGTGAATCATATTGCAATCGCAATATCAGTCAAAATAATCGCAATTAGATATTTTCCTCACACGGTGCAGCCCTAGATTAGCAGTGGACAACGCTAAATCTAACCCCGTTGCTAGGCAGCAGACACCAGTTGCTAGGCGATGGTGATGACATATTGCAAAAGGGGCTGGAAGAGTGTGAGTGAGGACGAAGAGAGAGGAACATGTAGAGAGCATGTGCTCAGTAAAGTTAACAATATTCTGTAGATTTGATATTTCATGTGTGTGAGTTGTTAGAGGAAAGGCCGGTGAGTCACCAAAAATGTTAAGATATGTCCTCCAGGGAACGAAACAGATTTTACAAATGAAATGAAAAGCATAAAGGAAAAGCTCTGCTCACTATTAAATTAAACGCCAACTATTTTGATTTGATTTGTCTTCTTACTCACACATAATATCCATTATCTCGTTAACATCACTGCAAAGCAACCCCCCCCCCCCACACCTCTCTCTCTCTCTCTCTTTCTAAGTTGTGTGTGTGTATCTGTGTGTGTAATTAACACAGTGTTAGGCAGTAATTGAAATCTGTGCCGCTCCGCTAGGGGAACCCTCTGTAGTAATTAAACACAAAGTGACAGCGAGAGCAGGAGAGACAAAGTGAGACACAGAGACTGACTGTGTGAATAAGCACAGACCATTGTGCTTAACGTGTCCCTTAATGAACCTCGGCAGTCCCGCTCAGGCACACAGTGCCATCGCCATCTAGTGGTTACATGGTGCGAGTGCAGACTTCGTGAAGGTTCATTGACTCACCAACAATGTGAACACCAAATACTGCTTAAAATGTGTTGCTCATTTTTCTCATTGCGGATTCTTCAACTTCCAGCACCAATATTTAACAAAAGAACAGTAGAAAGCCTGTATTATTATACATGTTAATAAAATAATATTAGTATTTCAGTGCAGTTCATGCACAGAAGCTTGGTTAATTTATTGGGCCTATTTCAGAAGTTTCAAAATTCTTGACAATCCCATTTTGCAGCAAAACAATTTAAGTAAGATGAGCAAACAGAGAAATGTCTCTTTTAGATAAACTGATATATAGCATAATTAGAATATATCGCAGAATAATGCAATGTTTTGTAATTTGTAATTTGCCGTGTGTGTGCGTGCAGCTCCAGTGGGCTCTGCCGAGAATGAGGAGCGCGTGTTTCGGCAGCGGATGCGTCCCAGGAAGCGGCAGGGTGCCGTCCGCCGGAGGGTCCACCAGGTCAACGGACACAAGTTCATGGCCACCTACCTGAGACAGCCCACCTACTGCTCCCACTGCCGGGACTTCATCTGGTGAGGACGCGCACACACACACACACACACACACACACACACACACACACACACACACACACACTTCTCCAAACATACTGTACCTTTGCTCTTTCTGGCCAAAAAGTTCTATTTTAACCTCATCGGTCCACAGAACTTGTTCCCACAATGCATCAGGCTTGTCTATATTTTCATTTTGCAAACTTCAAATGCTGATTTTTGTGCTGAGGACGTAGAAGAGGTTTTCTACTGATGACTCTTCCATGAAGACCATATTTGTCCGAGTATCTCTCTATAGTGGAATGGTGTAGCACAACTCCAGTGTCTGCCAGGTCTTTCTGGATGGATCGTGCAGTCAAACGTGGGTGTTGACTTGCTTTTCTTGGGTGTTGACTTGCTTTTCTTCCTAATTTTTCTTGGTCTTCCAGATCTTGCTTTAACTACCACTGTTCTTGATTACATTCCTAACAGAGGATATTGTTATCTGAAAACCCTTTGCTATCTTCTTAAAGCCTTCTCCTACTTTGTTTTCCTATATCAATGTTCTTTATAATTCCCCAAAATAACATGATTGATTCCACACAACGCTCTTTGGCAAGTACAAATCTCTACTTTCATTAATTTTGGGGTCTTATTCACTTTTATAGCATTTGAAAAAACAATTGTTTTTAAAATAGTATTGAGTAAAAGTTGACATATTCCAGTCTGTGATTATCCATCAACATCCATTCCTTTAATTTTAGTCTCAATAATTCCTAATTTCTGCTTTTGTAACTCAAACATTAGGTATAATTTCCTATAAATGAAGTTTATTGGCCATAAATTCCAAAAGTAAATATAAAAGTGTTACGTAGTGTTGAAAATGTCAAAAAAAAGTGACAAACATTCAAAAAAGGGACAAAAACATAAGAAAAAGATAAAAAGCGTCACCAAAAGTGTTGATTTTCAATTTTGACGGGAAGACAACACAAGGGTTAAAACCTGCAGAAACCCCGTACACAGAATTAGCTAACAGGAGCAACACCTATGTTCTACTGGGCACTGTGCTGTGTCCCGGAGGCGGCGATGCTCGATTTTCCACCAGCCGTGCCGTGGTGCGTCACAGAAGAATACGTGAAGCAGCTATCTGCTAATGATAAGCATCAGGTCTATTTCCACGTGAGCTGCGAGGCGTTCAGACAACCGGGCAGGAAGTGAAACAGCGAGAGAATCCAGTCAATTTACCAAAACACATCCCATCAGTCCTTAATAATAAATGAAACACATTTGCTGTCTTCCCTGGGCGCTGTAAATGGCTGCCCACTGCTCCCTTGAGGGCTGGGTTAAATGCAAAGAATGAATTTCGCTCCATGTATACATGTATGTGTATAAAATACCTTTACCTTTCCTAACCAGGACCTAAAACACGGCTCTAAAAGCCAATATACATACAGTATATCTTGATTATGGGTAGCCTAACAGTTTCATCTGATTCATGCTGAGATTCAGCTTTGTTTTCTCACACATGTTCTGTCTCTTTCTCTCATTTTCAGGGGTGTCTTAGGAAAGCAGGGCTACCAGTGTCAAGGTAAGATGGTGTCAACACATTCCTGAAGTCCGATGTGTCTAAATCTTCATCTACGTCTGTCAAGATTATCAACCCTAAACACCTAAAATCCTCTTATAAATGTGTAACTTATGTCCGTCTGTGTGTTCCTCCTGCAGTGTGTACCTGTGTGGTCCATAAGCGCTGCCATGAGCTGATCATTACCAAGTGTGCAGGAATGAAGAAGCAGGAGGACACAGTCGAGGAGGTACCGATCTACATCTACAGGCTGCTTTTATTAGATACAACACGCTTCACCTGGAACACACACTGGCTACAGTTAAATCTGAGTAATGTCTTAAAACAGGGCTGTCAAACTCCACTTCACTAAGGGCCAAGGTGGAAAATGAGAACCACATTAAGGGCCTGACATGATATAAACAGTGGACACTTATTGACATGCTTTTATTTAATCAAAAAAGTCAAAGTCATATTGCCTTCTCATTTCCAGTTTGGTCCACAAACAGCACTAAAAAGGTCAGCAAAAAAGATCCGTAGCCATCATAGAGTTAGACACCCGGAGGAAACCCTCGCAAATTCTACACTGAAAGGCCCGGGACCCAGAACCTTCTTGCTGTGAGGCCACAGTGCTAACCATTGGGCCACCATGCGGCCTTGGACGTCCCTTATGTTCTCAAACCAGCCTCTGGCGACTCGACCAGCTGAGTCGCAGGCGATTTGAGTTGAGTTCAGATGGCTGCAACTTTTCCCTTTAACGTGCTGATCCATTTTATTTTGTTGCAAATCTTTGTCTGAACTGGGCTTTGGACTACCGCTAACTGCTTATTTCTCATTGGTTAACTCAGTAAAAAAAAATAATTATAGTATAAAAACTATATAAAAATAATAATAATAATACATATTTTAAAACATTATTTTTTGTCAGTAATGGTAGAGGAAACTAAAGCTGCAAGGATTAATCAATTTATCGCCACCTATTGAGAAAAAGATGATCTGATTCCATCTTGTTAAATGTGAATATTATCTAGTTTCTTCACTCCTCTGTGACAGTAAACAGCAATTCATTGATGAATCGAGAAAGTAATAATCAACAATGAAAATAATGATTAGTTGTCTCACTGTCCTTTTTGTGCCCTTCTCGCAGCCGCTCGGCTCGCAGAGGTTCAGTGTCAACGTGCCGCACAAGTTCAGCATCCACAACTTTAAAGTTCTCACCTTCTGCGACCACTGTGGCTCTCTGCTCTGGGGGCTGCTGCGACAGGGACTCCAGTGTAAAGGTACGGACCACTCAGCTTTCATCCATGCAATGAAAAGTGTAGTCTATCCCAATGGAATGTCTTTATTAACAACCCATGTAACCATGTTAATTTACCTTTAAGATTTTTCTGTTTTCTTTCCTCTTTCTTTTCAATATTTTAGTTTGGCCGAGTTATCCTCCTGCTAGAGTTAGCACCCAACAGGCTACACCGAGTTAGCCTCCTGCTAGAGTTAGCACCCAACAGGCTACACCGAGTTAGCCTCCTGGTAGAGTTAGCACCCAACAGGCTACACCGAGTTAGCCTCCTGGTAGAGTTAGCACCCAACAGGCTACACCGAGTTATCCTCCTGGTAGAGTTAGCACCCAACAGGCTACACCGAGTTATCCTCCTGGTAGAGTTAGCACCCAACAGGCTACACCGAGTTAGCCTCCTGGTAGAGTTAGCACCCAACAGGCTACACCGAGTTAGCCTCCTGGTAGAGTTAGCACCCAACAGGCTACACCGAGTTAGCCTCCTGGTAGAGTTAGCACCCAACAGGTTACACCGAGTTATCCTCCTGGTAGAGTTAGCACCCAACAGGCTACACCGAGTTAGCCTCCTGGTAGAGTTAGCACCCAACAGGCTACACCGAGTTAGCCTCCTGGTAGAGTTAGCACCCAACAGGTTACACCGAGTTATCCTCCTGGTAGAGTTAGCACCCAACAGGCTACACCGAGTTATCCTCCTGGTAGAGTTAGCACCCAACAGGCTACACCGAGTTAGCCTCCTGGTAGAGTTAGCACCCAACAGGCTACACCGAGTTAGCCTCCTGGTAGAGTTAGCACCCAACAGGCTACACCGAGTTATCCTCCTGGTAGAGTTAGCACCCAACAGGCTACACCGAGTTAGCCTCCTCTAGACTTAGCACCCAACAGGCTACACTGAGTTAGCCTCCTGGTAGAGTTAGCACCCAACAGGCTACACCGAGTTAGCCTCCTCTAGAGTTAGCACCCAACAGGCTACACCGAGTTATCCTCCTGGTAGAGTTAGCACCCAACAGGCTACACCGAGTTAGCCTCCTGGTAGAGTTAGCACCCAACAGGCTACACCGAGTTAGCCTCCTGGTAGAGTTAGCACCCAACAGGCTACACCGAGTTATCCTCCTGGTAGAGTTTGCACCCAACAGGCTACACCGAGTTATCCTCCTGGTAGAGTTAGCACCCAACAGGCTACACGAGTTATCCTCCTGGTAGAGTTTGCACCCAACAGGCTACACCTGAAGCCCCTCTGAGGGTTTTTTGCATCTCTCCATCATATCTTTTATTGATTATGTGTATATCAATCTGTACTTGTATACATGTAAACAAGTAAACTAAACTGCATTAACCCTAACTGGCGTGCACTTCACTTGACCTGGACAAAAGAAAAACTCATTCTAGTGTTTGTCCTAGTGTTCTGTGTGCATGCTAACTCTGTCTTTGTGTGTGTGTATATGTGTCTCAGTGTGTAAAGTCAATGTACACAGGCGCTGTGAGAGTAACGTAGCTCCTAACTGTGGCGTGGACGCCAGAGGAATCGCTAAAGTCCTCTCTGACCTCGGAGTCACGCCAGACAAGATCTCCAACAGCGCCCAGAGACGGAAAAAGGTGAGAAAGTGAACTGGCTGGCTGGACATCCACACTACTTGATTTTTCCAAGCGGCGTTTTGAGGCAAAAGTGATCTCCGTCCACACTGGAGTTATAGCGCCAGGAGCAGCAGCTCATCGCCCAGCAGTGCTGTAGGACTGGAGATAGGTCTTTTAAGGTCAACCGCATTTTTACTCGCTCATGTACCGGTTATGTAGTTTTTCGTTCAACAGCAATTTGCTGCGATTTTGGACCGCGGAAAGTGCTGCTATAATCTATTAGTGTCCACTGCTAACTGTAGTAGCTACATCTTGGCTGCCAATTTGCAAAATTTTCCACAATTTCGGGTTGCATTCCTGCTGAAAGCTGTCCGATTGCATAGTGTTTGGTTCAGAAGCCTTTATCTTGACGGTAGAAATTGCTGATTTGTTCCATTGCAATATGGAAAACGTTAGCCTAGCAAGATAGCTGTAATCTTGGCAGCCAAAGTAGGTCATTTCTCCCCAGTTTCAGGTCACTTCACTGCTGGGACATGTCCGGTTGTGTAGTATTTGGTTAAAAAACCTTTATTGGTGATTTGTCACGGTACAAAGTCGAGCTTTATCCTCCGTTGCAGTAGCTCCTGGTAGTGAAACAACAGCGAGGTGGCTGAGTGGAGCGCAGACTCCAGGAAACACGCTGGCCAATCAGCATTTTTTTTCGCTTAGAGAGACTGCTCCTACAGAGCGTCTTATACACAGGGTGAATACAGGTACAGCCATGGGCAGTATGAGAAATAAAGTGTTTTTCAAACATTAAAGCATGTAAATATGTTCTAGTGCAAACACAAAATAGTATGATCCTGAAAATGCTATATAATAGTTCCCCTTTAAACAGCTTCCCCAGGGTCAGGATCCGCAGCAGCCGTTATCAGGGACGCCTAACACAGAAGAGGATCGCTCAAGGTCCGCCCCCACCTCACCGTGTGACGAGGGTAGTACAAGTCCTCCCCATGACACATCAAAAAACTCAAAAACCAGAATGAAAGCAAACACAACTCATCTTCTATTTGTCTGTGTCTGTCCAGACGTGAAGGAGCCGGAGAACATCCGGAAGGCTCTGTCGTTGGACCACCGCGGAGGGGAGCACAAAACACACCCGCTCTCCTCCGCCACATCTGTTGCCACGGTAACGGGTGAGGGTCATGAAGGTGGGCGAGTCGGCAGCGTCGGAGTGGAGGGTGAGGAAGGGCGGGAGAACGGCGATGTCAAAGGTCATGCTGCTCCGCAAATCAAGAGGATGGATTTGCACGACTTTGTGTTCATCAAAGTTCTGGGCAAAGGAAGCTTTGGAAAGGTGAGTACAGGGTTTTCCTGGCTCCCAATGGGCCTTTTGGGGGATGCACCAATCACATCAGTGTAACTGATATAGCTGAACAGATGTCGACAGTTTAATCCACCAGTTAGCTCCGCTGCTAGCTAAGCGTATGGGGCTCTGGATACATCACCCTGTGTGTTGTTGTGATTGGTTATAGTGTTATCCAATTGAGTGCAGTGAGATTTTCAAACGCATACTTGGTGCCACCCCTCAAGATGGGCGACTTTCAGTACTCAGTCCAGACCCTTAATCTTTCACATTTGGGTCTAGATTTCCAGGCTAGTAATTGCCTGTTATTTCTGATAATTTGATAAACAAAAATGTCTATTTTGCTTGAGTAAATAAAACCCTAATTAACAGCCTCCTGGTTAAAAAAAAAATAAAAAGTTTATTTGAGTGGGAGAGTCCCTTACAGCTGGAACGGTTGGTATATTGCCCTTAACCACACATTTAAAGAGGATTTGAATTTCTATTTTGAATTTTTTGTTTCAATTCTTATAATTATGGCGCTGGTGGTTTTCCCGCGAGGCTGGCTAAAACCTCTTTGGGGGGGAAGGGGGGGCACAAATTCTTCTATGTATCGGTTTTTGCTGGTGTTTTTTGTCTGCTATCGCTCTCTCATTCCTTTGGCTTTTGGCTCAGTTTTGTAATTCTGTGTTTTAAAGTCTTTTTCATTTTTTATTTCCGTTGGTGATTTTCTTTCTTTCTTGCTTGTTGTTTTTAACATTTTTAACAATTTTGCCTCACACCCTTCAACTTTGTCCTGAAGGGTGCTTTATCAAATACACTTATTATATTATTTTTCCCGTACTCCTTCACTCTGCTGCCTGTCGCTCTATGTGAGTACAAAAACAGATTGATGTACGTTAACGGATCAGAAAGCAGTCCGTCGTATGAGAGACAGATTAATGCATCAATTCAATCCTCAACGATCCAATGTTATTGATACAAAGTGGAAATGTTGATATATATTAACATTTTAAGATTCCCCCTCTTCATTTTTCTTATTTTTATCAACAAGAATAGTTTGCTTTCAGTTTGATTTGGGTTTATGTTATTTGATCAAATTGTACCGTGGCAGACTTTGTGATAACAGTTAATATATAACAGCATCATTGTCCCAAGAACTGATATGACGTTGTATCGTGATAAAACGTGTGATTTAACCCCCCTGGTGATGAAGGAGGGTCTTGAATGCCTTTTGGACAATATTCTCTCAAATGTCTGTGTGTCGTGACCAGGTGATGCTGGCAGAGCTGAAGGGCACCGACGAGGTCTACGCCGTCAAAGTGCTGAAGAAAGACGTGATCCTGCAGGACGACGACGTGGACTGCACTATGACCGAGAAACGGATCCTGGCCCTGGCCAGAAAACACCCCTACCTGACACAGCTCTTCTGCTGCTTCCAGACTAAAGTAGGACCACATACACACACACAAACACAAACACACACACCGGCTGGTCCCACCCAATTAAATATGAATAACTGTACAAATGTACAAATACTGGCTCCCCACTGCTGACACACACACACACACACACACACACACACACACACACACACTTGCAGGCATACGTTGCACCTCCAGGGTGCACCAGCAGACCACATTTGTATCTGTAGCCTCCAGTGACTTTAAATGTAAGTTTTGAATGCAGGACTTTGACATGCAATGAAGTATTTTCAGTGTTGTCTTGGTACTTTTACTTAAGTAAAGGATCTGAATACTTTCTCCACCACTGACTACAAAAAAAAAATCACGATTACTTGATCATGTTACCTCCATTACGATTAATAAATGTTATTTTTTGTATTTTTTTCAGCTACTAAAGGTGGGGACATTGTTTGTAATGATAAGAGTGAATATCTTTGTGATTTTAAAACAATTGAAAGAAACGCACACAGACAAACTATTTTAACAACTGACACTTGAAATCAAAAGCACACGTTGCTTGAAATGAAAACCTCTTTCATTTTACAATGTCAGCAGCAAGTTTCCTAAAAAAAAGTAGCAAATAAATGACCTAAATTATTGGCAAACAAATCAAATGATTCTGAGGAGCGGAGTTTGAGTCCCGGTTTAGACGTTCGGCATTTCGGTTTTGGTTACTTTTTCGATTAATCGCCCAGCCCTAAATCCTATACACCTCCATAAAGCAGTTACTATGAGAGAACTACAGTGGCTTGCATAAGTTTACACACCCACACTAAAGATGATTAAAAAGAGGAATAAAAAACAATCTTGGGGAAATAGATCTCATGCCTTAATTAGAGCTCTGTGTTCACTTCTGAGAGCATATCACATATCTCATCATTATGTTCGGGGACAAACTGTCATCAGTTCAGCATCCCTGCTCTGTACCTGTTGATTAAAACGCTGCAGTCCACCGAGGCTCAGTGTTTTGAGAGCGGGAACAGTTTCCAGGGAGCGTTTCAAACACCCAAGTCATTAGTAAAGCGTCTGCCGTCAGCTCAGAGAACAAGCTTTATTTTCCCTCTCTTTCACACTTGGCTCGTCTCTCATCGTCTCCACTTCTCGGCTAATTTGTCCATCCTTTACAGTAAGTGGACAATGACAGACGGCCACACAAAGGGCACCTGTGGGTGGGACGCAGACAGCTCCTCCAGGCCACTGTATGTTTTGTCTATCCTATGTTGCATAAGTGTTCCTGTGCCGAAGCATATAGAGGCTCTGCACATGTACTGTGTGTGTGTGTGTGTGTGTGTGTGTGTGTGTGTGTGTGTGTGTGTGTGTGACGACTTGCTAAAGGAACAGCTCTTTTCACGGCAGCTTGAGCCTGACGGTGCTGAGGACGCCGCACAGGTGGTAACTGTTCAGAAAGGCCTCAACAAAAGACGAGCTGCACAAGCCTGAACATTTAACTGAGAATGGGGCTGTGTAGTCTTGGATTGCCAGACCTTCCTTCACAGTGCTGCGGAGGAGGGTCAGGCTAGTCCACACAGCATTCTGGGATGGGAGAAAAATTTGCTCTGGTTTATTGTTACGTTCAGAAGTTGTTTTAGTCGTCAACAGAAACCTCAGATTGGACAGATAGTCTAGCTAGCTGTCTGGATCTACCCTGCAGAGATCTGAGGACCAGGTAACCCGAGTCCTCATGAATCCACCGGAGGATTGAACGCTAACACAAAGAGGAAGGTAACGGACATCCGGCAGAAATGACGTACATCCGGCGCAATTTTCGGGAGCACCAGAGCAATCCCGTAAATGAAAGGTCGTGGATATAGACTAAGGGCTATATCCACGATTCACAAGGTCCTGATTTGATTTGATTTCTGATTCAATGTCTGAATTATTTGGGATATTTCAGTTACAAAACCAATTTTGCTACAAAAAGTGCTGCTATACTCTGTTACTGTCCACTGCTAACTGCATGTAGCTACATGTTGACCTGAGAAACCTGTAATCTTGGTTTGTTGATGTTGTTAATTTGGGATCCTGGGATCATTCCTGCTGGGACATGTTGAGTGGTATTTGGCTTAGATGGCCTTTGTTGGTGATTTTTCACGGTATAAAGTCTTGGTATAATTAGAGCCCAACCGATATATTGGCCGATTTTAAGCATTTTCCCGAACTACTGGTATCGGCATTTATAATGGCCAATAAAAACATTTTTTATAAAAAGATTTAAAACATTTTTTATATTCATTCATCAGAATAATTTATAATGACAAATAAAGGATTTAGATAAATTAATATTTAAAAAATAAAATAAAAAACGGACTGTCAACCATGTTATGAGCGTTGGCGTTGCATAGTCTGTCCACCAGAGGACGCTCTACAACGTCCCTGTTAGTGATGGCGTTGTCTGTCCACCAGAGGACGCTCTACAACGTCCCCGTTAGTGATGGCGTTGCATAGTCTGTCCACCAGAGGACGCTCTACAACGTCCCTGTTAGTGATGGCGTTGTCTGTCCACCAGAGGACGCTCTACAACGTCCCTGTTAGTGATGGCGTTGTCTGTCCACCAGAGGACGCTCTACAACGTCCCTGTTAGTGATGGCGTTGCATAGTCTGTCCACCAGAGGACGCTCTACAACGTCCCTGTTAGTGATGGCGTTGCATAGTCTGTCCACCAGAGGACGCTCTACAACGTCCCTGTTAGTGATGGCGATGCATAGTCTGTCCACCAGAGGACGCTCTACAACGTCCCTGTTAGTGATGGCGTTGCATAGTCTGTCCACCAGAGGACGCTCTACAACGTCCCTGTTAGTGATGGTGTTGCATAGTCTGTCCACCAGAGGACGCTCTACAACGTCCCTGTTAGTGATGGCGTTGCATAGTCTGTCCACCAGAGGACACTCTACAACGTCCCTGTTAGTGATGGCGTTGCATAGTCTGTCCACCAGAGGACGCTCTACAACGTCCCTGTTAGTGATGGCGTTGCATAGTCTGTCCACCAGAGGACGCTCTACAACGTCCCTGTTAGTGATGGCGTTGCATAGTCTGTCCACCAGAGGACGCTCTACAACGTCCCTGTTAGTGATGGCGTTGCATAGTCTGTCCACCAGAGGACGCTCTACAATGTCCCTGTTAGTGATGGCGTTGCATAGTCTGTCCACCAGAGGACACTCTACAACGTCCCTGTTAGTGATGGCGTTGCATAGTCTGTCCACCAGAGGACGCTCTACAACGTCCCTGTTAGTGATGGCGTTGCATAGTCTGTCCACCAGAGGACGCTCTACAACGTCCCTGTTGGCAACATTTTTTTTTTTTTTATGTGTTTTTGTTCAAAGGACTTTGAGTTTCATATCGGAAGTTTATATTTTAATACATTTTATTTATCAGATTTAATATATTTTGATGTTCTGTTGTGACAATAAAACAAATTATTATCATATTATTTTAGTAAGAACTCTTAAATAACTACAAATAACTAATGTTAGGGAAATCTCTTTATGTTTTGTTATGTGTTTCTGGATTTTGTTTTTATATATATACTATATATCGGAATATCGGATTTTTAAATTATCAAATATTTCAGGGTTTGTCTCTAGCTATAATCCTACGTTGCAGCGGCAGTAGCACAGAGACAGCGCCAAACACAAACACGGTATTGTTTTGGAGCCAGAGTAAGTCACTCTGTTTGCGTCCCTAACACAGAGAACTCTGGCACCTCTATTATTGAAAACACACCTGTTGTTACCAGCGGAAACAGGCATCAACCTGGACCAAAATCCTAACCGTAACAACTTAAAGATGTGTCCAAAAGGAACCGTCTGACAATCTTGTGGTTCTTTAACTGTTGGCCACTTGAACACTACTCCACTCATGTCACATTGATAGCAAATCACTAGCCAATGGGATGAGAGACCTGCTTCCAATGCCAATCTGTTTAATTTTAGGAGTTAAAAAGTTTTTGGGCTATTTTAGGCCTTTATTTCTAACAGGACAACTTAGACTTAAAAGTAGGGGTGGGGGAAACAATCAATACAGCATCGCAATATTTTCAGTGGCAATACTGTATCGATACACAGACGCTAAGTATCGATCTTTTATTATGTATGTGTTGGTCAGTTTTTCCACTTGACAATTTCA
This sequence comes from Percina caprodes, assembly GCA_013375575.1. NCBI lineage: Eukaryota > Metazoa > Chordata > Actinopteri > Perciformes > Percidae > Percina > Percina caprodes. The sequence continues at coordinate 117,229 of JABXJD010000488.1, read as the reverse complement.
TTTTTGCAGCAATAAAATTGAAGTAAGTTACGCCAACAGAGAAATTGATCTTTTTAGATAAAACCGATATTGACAAAGTTTCCTTTTGGGGATGTCATTTGAAATTGGAAAAAATTAGAAGTTGGAAAAAAGTTAAGAAATTGAAATATATCGCAAAATATTGCGATATGTTTAAAATTGCAATAATATCGTGTCGTGATGATATCGTATTGGTAGGCGTCTGGTGATTCCCACCACTACTTGAAAGTGAAGAGAGAGAGAGGGGAATGACATGCAGCAAAGGGATGCTGGTCAGAGTCGAACCCATGGCCGCTGCATCGAGGACTGAAGCCTCTTTATGTGGGCGTGCGGTCTACCAGGTGAGCCCCCACTGGGACATACCTTGTTAGACAAAAGTCTGAAGGCCGATGTTTTTCTGTGGCGGATCAGTAGGAGTCAGAGATGTCAGGGAGGAGCAGTCGAGTGCAGGACGTTGGTGTTAGCTGCGTCTTTTGTTTATTTTCTCAGGCTGTTCTGGAAAGCTCGAGTCTAACGATGGCGTCTCCAGTTCAATTTATTTATTCCTGTTATTTTCCGTCCAAGGCAAACACAAACATTTGCAGGGTGGACGGATGAGAGAGAGACACGGGGTAACAGAGACCGCAGAGTTTTAGTGATATTTGTATTGTTTCTTTTTTTTTTCTTCATTAGGGAAATTAGACAGGCTGTCTGATGCATTAACAGACACACACACACACACACACACACACACACACACACACACACACACACACACACACACACACACACACTCGCTGGTAGTCAGGGGAGATTGGGAGTGTGTTTTTTGGACAAAACAAAGGAATTGTGGCTCTTATGTAACTGCTTTGATCGTTATCAGGGACATGATGTATATTCCATATGCTGTGGGACCCCACCCTCACAAGCTTGAACGCACACTTGTAGTAATCTAGACGCGATGTGATTACAATAAGCAAAATCCACATGTGCATTCTGTATATAGAATATAATCTGTATATGGAATTAAATCTCTCTATCTCACTCACACACACACACACTCAAACTCACACACACAGCTTCACAGTGGTGTCACACATCCTCTTATGTAACGGTGGGTTCCACTCGGCCTGTCGCCACGCTGATCCACATCGACTCAGTGTGCTGATGAATAAGCTCATTTGACCACCATGACTGAGACTGGATTCAGCTGCTGTAGGTAGGGCAAGAGGTCTATAGTGGTGTTGGTTTTCACCCTCTTCAGGAGGGTTTATGCCCCTCAATGGCAAATTCACTGTACCTGCACACAGTCTGTGTGTTGGGACATGTTGGCTCCTCAGTCGGAAGGCACTGTAATACACAAACATACATTAAAAACCATGAGGAACGAACAGGTGGCCATGTCAAAAAGTGACAAAAAATGACCAAAATGTCCAAAAAGCAATCAGAATGTAAAAAAACCCCACAAACGTCAAAATAAGATGACAAACTAGGCTGTGTGAGTGTGTTAACTTTTAAAACAAACATTTCTTTAAAATATTTATTTTAGAAAAGTAATGTGAAAAATATGCAACACATTGTTGCAGTGGAGTTGCTCCTTTTAGATTTTAATGGGATATATTCATTTATTGTTCATTGTGCTTTACTTTTATTATTATTTTTGTTGTATTCATTATAATAATCAAATTTTTCAATTAGATTCATACTTTATTTTTCAAAGTAGCTTTGTCTCTGAACATCACTGTTGTTTGAACTATGTCCTACTTCCACATGCCCCCCCCCCCTCCTGTTCTTCTTAATCGACTGTGGGATCGCAGTAGTTCCCCTATCGGCCTAATTACCCCCAAGAAATGTAAATAACATTATACAACAGTAGCGCCCGGCCCCATTCTGCTCGGCACACAGAGGCAGAGCGGTGAAGTAAAGGCAAGGATTGAAGTGAATGAGGAAATGGAGAGAGAAAGAGAGAAAGGATGCAGTATGATTAGAGAAAAACAGGGACATCTGGTTTTAGACTGCAGATTGTCAATATTTGTGGTTTGAACAGCGTGAAGGGAGGATGATAAACGGTGAGGAAGAAGGGGGTTTTGCAAGAAGTGAGTGAAGTAAGGAACAGGACAGATTACAGAGGAAGAGTGAGTGGTTTTTAATGAGCTGTAATTGGCGAACATCAGAGGCAGCAGAAACAAGCCAGGTACATTGATGAACCTTTGTTCTCTTGTGCTAAGGACAGAGTGAGACGGATGGAGTGATGAGGGAAGATAGGAGGACAGATAGAGAGAAACGCAGACACAGAGAGCCATGCTGTCTTCTTCGCCTGTGGTCTTTTAGCTATCACAACAGACGGGCAATCTTGTTGTCGAGATGTTCTATAGGTGTGATATTAAAACAAGACTTTTCTTGTTGAGACACATCTAAAAAGATCAGCTCTTTTTCAGCCCCCCCTCCCAAACTGAGTTTTGTGTTTTTTTATTTAATCAGTAATGGTCAGCATACATGTCTTTAGTCAGTGTTTGTCTCCTTACTAGCACAATTATTTGTGTGTGTGTGTGTGTGTGTGTGTGTGTGTGTGTCCCTACACGACCCCAAGAGGTCACATGTCAGGAAAATGAGGTATAACCATATATTTTAGGTGTTACGAGTTAGAACAATCGGCCAGCGTAGCAAAGTCATATATCACGATCCAACTTTAATACATAACTGAAAATGTGCTAACGTAACTTAAAATGTGCTAACGTAACTTAAAATGTGCTAACTGAACTGAAAATGTGCTAACGGAACTTAAAATGTGCTAACATAAGATATAATATGACCTTTGTAAATAGGTCTTATTTTTGTTCTTAAAGGTACATAATATATTTGAGTAATCACCTTCAGAAAAGACAAAACACTATAAACTGTAATGTAAAATTAAGACCAAACCAAAGCTGATCAAAGGCTCCATCCATCTTCCTTTCTCCACCTATCCCAGCATTATATCCTCCATTCATGTCTTCTTTCCTCCAACTCTCCATCCATCCTGCGGTGCTATACGTTCTCAGTCTCTATCCACACAGTCAAATAAGAACAACTCAAAAACGTATGTTGATCTGTGGGGTGAGTTTGTGGAATGAGTTAAACCAGGCGCTTAAACATTGTACAAACATAACAAAGTTCAAGAAGTTACATAAAAACACTTTATTAAAGGATATGAAGAGGGAGGGAGATGATTGTGAAGGTGGGTTAGAACACGCATTGTTATGGGGTGGTGGATTACGGATGGGGACTTACTTAAAACGTAAATAAATGAATAAAAGGGTTTGGTACGTGTAAAACTAGAGATATATTGTTAATGTATTAATTATCCTGTTGTAAAATATATGGAATGTAAAAGAAATGAGTGAAAGTGAATGAGGGGTGGGAAACATACAAGCTTCAGCTTGATCCTGCTCTTTTTTGGAATTTCTTTTGTATATGTATATGTGTGTATGTGTATATATGTATGTATGTGTGTGTGTATATATATATATATATATATATATATATATATATATATATATATATATATATATATATATATATATATATATATATATATATATATAATGTGTGTGTGTGTGTATGTACAGTCTGTATGTGTGTATATGTGTACATTCTGTATATACATATATTTTGAATTTGTTCAAAATAAAAATGAAATTAAAAAAGACATACAGCAACAATTACAACAACTACACATGACTATTCTCTACCTTCTTTCTGCTCCTTAAAGTCACATGCATACACACACACACACACACACACACACACACACACACACACACACACAGACAATCTGCATACCACACTTGATCATGGCTTTAAAATGACCTGACTTTTCCTGGAAGTCTGTTTCTCATGAAACTAATCAAGTCTATCTTGAATCAAGACTCTATTTTCTTTGACCAGTGAAATCCAAGTGTCTTGCTCATTTGTTTTTTACGGGAACGAAGAGTAAGAAGAAATTCTGTGGGAGGACCAGCAGTCCACAGTACACATTTAACTCCTGTCAGCCATCGTGAGCAACACCAGTGAGGGGCAATTTAGCATGCGAGAACAATGAACACACGCACACACATATACACACATAGACACAGTGTAGGCACCTGCAGGTTGCCCAGCCAAGTATGTGTCACTCTAGAGCAGTGGAGGGTTTCTCTTTTCAAACCTACAGTCATTAGGGGTCTGCCAGCCCTGGGATGCAGTTCAGGCACACACACACACACACACACACACACACACACACACACACACACACACACACACACACACACACATGTGTGTGTGTGTGTGTATATATGTATATATATGTGTGTGTATATATATATATATATATATATATATATATATATATATATATATATATATAGTTGTTTGTTGTTGTTGATGTTTTTTATGGACCATGAGTCTAATAATAAAAGGCTATCTATCTATCTATCTATATATATATATATATACACACATGTACACGCACACACATACACACACAATCAGACACACACACATAATTGTGCTGGTGGAGATAAACAGCGAGCTGGCATCAGAAGAAGAGACATATGCTGACCATTACTGCAGCTCAGACTAAAAATGTTCGGTAGGGGAAAGAAGTCTATATATGGGGCATAAAACAGACATTGTAACTAAAAAACATACACATGCTCCATTTCAAATGTTTAGAATCACTAATTGTTTACATTATTATAGAGTAAAATTATTGTAGGAATTATGCACAACTGTCATTTAAAAAAATCTTATGTACTGCCTGCAGTACTTTAAACTACCCCTAGGGGAACCCCCATTTTGGTAACCCTGCTTCAGAGCAGTGAGACTTCTGTTGTTGCAAGGGCTACTTGGAAAGATTGTGGAGCAGCTCAACTCATTTGAAAATAGATTAATGACTAAATGAGTTGCTAAAATAATGGCTAAAGGGTTGAAATTGTTAGCTAAAGGTAACTCTTAAAAGGTAGAAATAAAAGTCATGTCTACACAGTTCATACGATTAGCTACAAGTAATACAAATAATACTACAAATAATTGGCTGAAGCATTCAGCTTCACTTCAAGTAGTAGCCTGCCAAGTAGTACCGTTGCTGACCACACCAAGCCAGCCTAAATATTGACAATTCAACAATTATGAAAACCTTATAGCGTCATACATTTACAACATACATTGGGAATTGATGAAGGGGTATGTGATTTCATCTGACAGTATTTTGGGGGAACCTCAGACCAAAAGGGTTGGGAGCCACTGCTTTAGAGGACCCGCATTAACATTATGCATTCGTCAGGCCATATAACCTTAACCAACCAACCTACCTAAACCTTTTTATGGAAGTGCAGAATCTGGTAGGACCAGACTAGTCCAAACGTCTCTAATAAGCAGATTGAAGTCCTATTTATTTTTTCTCATTTGGAGGCGGTTGACATTACATCACATTCTGCACGTTCTGGACGCCATGCAGATTCATAGAGAGAGGGGGTGGCTGTGCAAAGTATTAGGACACAAGCTTAATTTAACTGCACTGTTTATTTATTTTTTTGTAAAGCACAAGCATTCTTGATCTGGTTCCAGGGCCACACGCACGATACACACTGTCCCCCAATTACAATCATATCCTGCTGCCATCAGTGGGGGAAAAAAAAGAAAAATCCTGCTCTCCTCTTAAAGGCAGAGTCCACTAAATACATGCATGACGCCAAAGTCGACTAAAAAGTATGATTTCTCTATCTGGACATTACTGCAGCAGCATTTACAAGAAAAGCAGTGTGATGTGCATGGAGCTTTAGGAATCAGTGATCAGACAGTGTGAAGATCTGAATCAGAGTGAAACCAGAACCGGGCTCCAAGTTCTGTTGAGTGAAATCACTGAGGGCATCTTTACTGGGACGGCTCTGTGTGGTAATGACTAGCAGCCAAGCGCTAATGGCTCGTAATGTTCCGGGGAAAATAGGGCAGCAATTCACGTTATTCTTTTTTATTTTTTTTGTACACGGACAAAAGTTCAAACCCCACTTGTTCTTTCTTTTTCTTTTTCTTTTTTTGGTCCCAGTTTTGTCTGATTTTGATGAGTGCATTTACTTCATGAAGGGAGTTCATGTTGTCGCTGAGGACATGGCGTCCGGGACATGCAGATATTCATTCTTACAGACGTCAGATTTGAAGATTAATTAGGTTTATTTACTCAAGTATATTTATATAACCTTAGTTTAAATGTAATTGTATCCTCATGTTCAAGGGAGGCTATATTCAGGAGGATTCATTAGAATAGAATAGTTCTGGTGTAACTTGTATTATTGTCTTTTAATCGTTTTTATGTAAAACACTTTTAACCCTGTTGCTGAAATGTGCGATACAAATAAAGCTGCTTTCTAGTGCTTTACTTCAGTATTTCCATTCGTATTTATATTCTATTTTCTCAACTATAATTACTGCTTCTTTCTTTCTTTTTTCTTTTCTTCCCTTGTCCTTAGCTTCTTCTTCTTTTTCTTTCTTGTCTTTGTTTCCTCCTTGCTCTCACTTCTCATCCTCTCTTTTTTTGTTTGTTTCTTTTAACTTTCATTAATTGTTACTAATTGTAACATGTTCTTCCAAAAATAAGGACCAAAGAAAAGGAAGCCCCATTCATCTTTCTTTCTTTCTTTCTTTCTTTCTTTCTTTCTTTCTTTCTTTCTTTCTTTCTTTCTTTCTTTCTTTCTTTCTTTCTTTCTTTAATGCTTTCTCCCTCCATCACTGCCTTTCTTGACTTGAAATCATTTCCTTGTCCACCTACACTCTGACTTCTTTAAGTGATCTTGAATCACAAAATCCCCAAAATTGAGATATGTGGTTTTCACATAACAGCAAATTTACACAGATTATGAGTTTATTACCTTTACATTTAGTTTATTATTCCCATCGTAGTGTTGTTACTTTCAATTTCTTAAAGTATTGATATTAGTTCTCTTGCACTTCTGATGTAGAAGACAAACAAAGATTTGTCTGTGTTCTATTCTTTGTGTGTCTCACACACACACACACACACACACACACACACACACACACACACTCACTCTTTCTCTTTCAAGATAGCCATCACGATGTTATTGCCTGTGTTGGATTGGGGATCATCCTGGTAAGTACGTATAGAACATGGAACGTGTGTGTGTGTGTGTGTGTGTGTGTGTGTGTGTGTGTGTGTGTGTGTCAGCAGGGGGGAGCCAGTATCTGTACATTTGTAATTACACTCAGGAAATGTTATTCATGTTTGATTGGGTGGGACCAGCCGGGACTCTGGGTACATTTAAACAAACTATCTCAACATCCTGTTTAAAGTTGCTTTGTGAGAGAGAGAGAGAGAGAGAGAGAGAGAGAGAGAGAGAGAGACTTATATAAGATGCTGCCCTGAGGCCTCTTTAATCTGATACTGGAGAGGAAACCTGAAGTCAGCTTTAAAAACATGGAGCGTAAATTTTGTCCTGTCAGCCGCGGACGCCTCCGCCGCTGAATTCACTTTTGCTGAATTCACTTTTGCTGAATTCACTTTTGCTGAATTCACTTTTGCTGAATTCAGGTCAAACTAATCACTTTGAAGTAATGTCGCAGAATATGCAAATTATATAAGTCACCTTACATGTGATGTACAATGATGCTGATGAGTTTCATTTGGGGAAAAGAAAAAACTGACAAACCCTTTTCAGATATGTGTAATTTACATTTATTAGCCAACAATGTCCCCCAAAATGTCCCCATTTGCTTATTTGATCCAAATATGGTTTCTTTGCTGAATTTCCAGAAAATACACAAAGTCATATTGATTTTAAGTGACATGTGATAGATACTAGTTATGTTACTGCTCATAGGACTCACCCCAACGCTGTTTTTAATTTATGTTCAATTCAACCCTGTTTTTTATTAATGATTTCATTTTACATCTTTTATAAAGTTGCTTAAAAATGACACCGTGGCTCTCCTGGTACAGCAGGCACCCATGTATAGAGGTTCACTCCTTGACGCAGTGGCCGCATGTTCGACTCTGATCTATGGCTCTTTGTCCTATGAAAATAAAGACCAAAAATTCTGATGGACACACATGCATAAATACATGTATACACATAGACACACATGCATAAATACATGTATACACATTCATTTACACATTTATTTCTTTGACATCGTTCTACTTCATTTCCTTCTATATACAGTACATCAAACCAAATAATAACCCATCCAAACTAGACTTGGTATATAAGCCCAGGAACCATATATTCAGTATGTAATACTATCACCTCACCTTTTCATATTCATTCATTATATTTAAATAGTCTCTTAAAATTGCTCATTGTTGCACATGACTTCATCTCTGTACTGCAGCTGTTCCATAAATGAACTCCTTTGTTCGTCAGCTGTTGATTTACTTTATGCGTGATTTGTGCAGTTTTGAAGTCAAAGATATCTTTGTTTTGTAGTGCTTTTAGTTTGATGAAAAGTGGAGTAGTTGCTCTTCTGCTCTATAAGTGGTTTTATTTGCAATTCTTAAGGCTCTCTTTTGAAGGATGAATATAATAAGTCACCTCTGCTTTAGCAGAGGAAAAGCAGGAAGAAAGTGCGTGGTTGTGGGAATGTCTTCTGGAATTGGCATTGTGAAGGAACAGGATTGTGGTTACTGGCCTTACCCAGAAAGATCATTGGAAACTGCCTCTTTGGGGAACCACATGCTTCCTGGCTGCTCTGTGTCATTTCTGAAGACAGGATGGGAGCCCAGAATTTCCAAAGAAATGGTGACTAAGATCAATTTCAAGTTTATTGTGCAAACTGTATAATCATGTTCAAGGCAAGAGACCGGTTCACTTTAAAGGGCCACGGCACAATAGTGTGTGATTAAAGGTTTAAGGGTGTACAGTATAGAGAATGGATTGATGTGAGAAAGATCATGAACATACAATGACCGCGAAGGGACTGCTCCTGGTTTCTTATATACTGAGCTTTTTATATCACAACCCCCCAAACACACACACACACACACACACACACACACACATACTCACTCTTTCTCTCTCTTATTTCCTATATGGAGAAAGCAAGCTGGAATTCAGGAAGGGGGGCATGTTCCCCTGGAGCCCATTTTCAGTACCAAGAGAATAGAACTTGGAGGGTGTGGTGTGTGTGTGTGTGTGTGTGTGTGTGTGTGTGTGTCACAGGAAGGGGAGGCCACATAATCAAGTATTTTGTGTGTTTTTACACCCAGAGTCATCTGTGAGACAAAGTATTTTACTTTGTTAAATTTTGTTGTAAAGACATTCAAATTTGTGGAATCTCCACCTGCTTCATAACAACTTCATTATGTCATCATACAGTATGTCGCAATCAGAGATAGTGATATGGAGAGAAAGAATCTATATGGTAAAAAAATATGTGGCTTTTTATATGGCATAAAATATGTTTTTGAAAATTAAACCACAAAAACCTATTTTGAAAAATCCAGTTTGGAGCTATAAAAATTCAGTAAAATGTCTATATTCTATATTTTCAAAGCAAAGGCCTGTTTTATAGTAACATGGATTGCAATGCTTATTTAACATTTTTATCTTATAATATTGACAAGCAAAAAGTCTTATTTGGGTTCTGACTGTCGAGCTGAACTCAAACCAAACACCACTGTACTGCTTCTCCTTCGGCTGTATTAACCCTCTGAGGTCTAAGGGCATTTTTACATTTCTTTTCAAATTCTCCTTTTAATAACCTGATCACCGTGTGTTTCAGATCAAAATGTTCAAAACAAACTCACCTTTATAAAGTGACGCCCAAAATTGTTCCAAAGCAATGTGTAAAGAGATAATTTAACCCTAAAGCCAAAATATTTTTTAACTCTCTTAAAAAAAAAACCTACACTCAATTGTTTTGGTGCTTGAAATGAGTTTACAAAAGTCTTGGGTTCACAAAATGAATGTAATAGATGAAGGAAATAGTAAATAAATGTCTAAAAAGGAATTTTTGTCGCTTTTTGAGTGTTGTCAAACATCGCTTGGACTCGCCGGTGTGTCCTTTGTCCTCAGAGGGTTAAAAGTGAGTGACTCTCTCTCTCACTCTCTCACTCTCTCTCCAGGACCGCTTGTTCTTCGTGATGGAGTACGTCAACGGAGGCGACCTGATGTTTCAGATTCAACGGTCTAGGAAGTTTGACGAGGCCAGATCTCGTTTTTACGCGGCCGAGGTCACGTCCGCTCTGATGTTCCTACACCGGCACGGAGTCATATACAGGTAACCACGCCAACAGTGTTAGCATCACACCTTCAACAGTACCCCATACAGTACACACTGTATCCACTCAGGCCTTTTTTTCCCCTCCAGATTTGTATTAATGTGATCGGGAGTTGTCCGTTTCATGCTGAGTTGCCACATTGGTCCAATAGGGCGGCTGTGGCTCAGGTGGTAGAGCAGAAGGTTGGTGGCTTGATACCTGGCCCTGCAGTGCCATGTCCAAATGTCCATGGGCAAGACATTGAACCCTGAATTGCTCCCAATGCTGCGCCATCATTGTGAGAATGTGTGTGAATGTCTGTCTGATGAGCAGGTGGCACCTCGTTTAGCAGCCTCGGCCCCAGTGTATGAATGTGTGTGAATGGTGCCTGTATGTTAAAGCTCTTTGAGTTGTTGTTATGACTAGAAAATTGCTTTATGGATGTAACATTATTTGGGTGCACCCTTCAGTTTTTTGCACATTTATGTTACAGCAGAAGTTTTAACTCAGACTGTGTTCCTGTGGTTGTTTGATACAGTGTGAAGCGTGAAGATTCTGCTTATTTGATTTAGTGCTTCCACCTGAGATACATGCGTCTCCGTTACAGCGCATATAGTAAGAGAATAAAATAAACAGGAACTCAATCTCCCAGCATTAACAAAGAATAATAAACACAAATCTAAAGTATATTTTTCAGGACTTGAACTCATCGTGTCATCCTTATGCTTTAAAATACTGAGGGCATGAATGTGCTGAAATCTTCCAAATTAGAAACATATTTTCAACAACATGTTGTGTACATCTTGAATAGGAAGCTCTCATTGGTCCTGTGGATGTTTGGACCAGAAAAGATCCCCTCTCTCCTTTCCTGAGACTTAATGTAGTTTTAAACTGTCTATGTTAACATGTGTGTCCTGGTTTGGGCTGTGCACAGGCACTAGGCCTTGCAACATTTGCAACCGAGCAGCGAGGAAACCATATGAAACCTGAATAATAATAACATTACAACATGACAACATTACATTACAACAACTTCCTTGGCTATTTTTGCAGTAATAACCTTGAACTTGGAGCAGTTTTTTCTACAACAGCATTATACATCGTGATGCTGTGGTTTTTAACTGGGGTGGCAATGTGCAGTGGCGGTTCTGGCGGGGGGGGGTGGCCCAGTGCCCCCGTAACATTAAGCCTCAACCCCCTTCTGGCCCCTCTATCTGTGGCAAATATCTTCATTTATTTTCAACCTCACCTTTATATTATTCATGTGCCGTTATAAATCAAATGTAGGTCAATGAAACGTCCCATTTGTGTGACTCCTGTTGTGTTCTTAACCCCCCAACAAAGTAGACTTTATATTTCACAATGACTTTTTTCCTTCAGATCAGTTATGGATTTGAACAGTCCAAACCGCACTTGAAGGCAGCTTATTTCACAGGAGAGAGAGAGAAAGTAAAAAGACAAGCGAGAGATAGCGAGTGCTTTGTTGTTGCAGGAAACATTCAGCTATTACACAAACTCCCAGGCAGTTCAGTGCTTGTGTTGTGTTTTTCACCCTCTTGGTGTTTTAAAACTTTGTTGTGGCAGTGATAGAGGCAGTGATGTTTCCTGTTAACTGTACGGGATTCTCACACCGCCTCGCACCTGCCTACACCGAGTTATCCTCCTGCTAGAGTTAGCAGCCAATAGGCTTAAACAGGGCAAGTTTTAAATGTGTTTTTAGCCTTTAGACATGCTCGAAATGTCATTACCAGTGCCTAACCATGTGAAGTGATTCCTTCCAAGTGAACACAGTGACTCTGACTGCTGTGGATGTCACTGTTCATTCAACCAGTGCACATACCTCTGTTTATTTCCTGTTTTCTGGTGAAGTCCACACTAGTTGAAACACGCCTTTCTGTCAGAAATGCAGCACAGAAGGACGTTCGCAGAGTGCAATGTATCATTTCATAACTCAGATAGTCTGCCGTCACGATGGTATATAGGATGATGATGATGATGATGAGAATAGAAGAGGGAAAAATGAGAAAGACAGAAAAAGAAGAGCAACAGTGTAGTGATGGAGACAGAGAGCAAGGGCAGAGCGCCTCCTTCAGGTAGCCGCGCTGCCAAACGCAAGAAGGCAGAGATGATGAGAGAGAGAGAGAGAGAGAGAGAGAGAGAGTGACAACAGCGTCACATTTTGTATTGTTTTTGCGAAAAATGTCCCCACAGGTTAATAAATACACATCGTACTGTGTGTGTGTGTGTGTGTGTGTGTGTGTGTGTGTGTACCCCTAAAATGGAATGTGGCCCCAGCCTGGCCCCACCATTTGAAATGGTCTAGAACTGCCACTGGCATTGTGTGTCTGTCGGCCAGTCAGTCTACCAGTCTACTGCTTCAGCCTGAAATGTCTATCTATCTACATCCATCAGGAAACTGACTGACAGAGGGGCTCATTTGAACACAAAGCAAAGTTTGTTGGGCATTCATGGAGCGCTCTTGTGTCCAGTCCTACTGGCAAACAACTGATATTCTTTTCAGAGAAAAATATTTTCTTTGGTGGTGAAACTCCAACTTGTTTAAGCCAGGAAGTGCTCGGTGTTGGTCTGCAGGTCGAGATTACCTCAGCGTCCTTCTACAGGTGCTATTATCTGTCTGTTTGGACTCCTCCGTCATAATATCATTGTCAACCAGTAGCAAACACGCAGCTGGTCCCACAAAAGCAGCACGCTGCTTGAATCATAACACCATTGTGATGGACGGAGGCTCTGTGCAGGTTCGGCCGGTTTGCACCCAGAAATAACTGGGATGGAAGAAAAGTCAGGTCTTCTTTCCGGTGTTTTCTCCTCACGAATATGAGGTTTGATCTGGTGTTTAGATTCTCTCGTTATGCAACCTGTGCGTGGGTGTGTGGGTGTGTGTGTGTGTGTGTGTGTGTGTGTGTGTGTGTGTGTGTGTGTGTGTGTGTGTGTGTGTCTGTGTGCGTGCGTGCATGTGTGCGTTACTTCTGGTAGCTTGTCTGACAAATTCTAAGCCTGCCTATTGAGTTGTATGCTGATAGTGATTGGTACCAATCAATCAAAACGTTCATATTGACCTATTGATTTATTGTTTAAAGTAGCATGTGACATTTTATCATTTTTCAACCCTAACCTCTGTATGTGTGTGTGTGTGTGTGTGTGTGTGTGTGTGTGTGTGTGTGTGTGTGTGTGTGTGTGTGTGTGTCAAGGTTATAATAGTCAACAAAAACGAACAAAGTTATGAATAGTAGGTGGGAAAAAACATTGTCTTTAACTGAAATAAAAATACAAATGAGGCGGTACCAAAAGTCAGAAGTCCTATTATTATTTGATTATGACTGTGTCAGATAAAAGCCTTGCAGTGGAAGGTGGTCAAATATGTGGACAATGACAATGACTGGTGCGATCGTCCAATCAGGTTTGCTTTGCTGACGTAGTGAAAAACAGAACTGTCAATCAGCTTCTTTTTTTTTTAAACCCTAACCCTAAAGCCCACTTGAAGTAGTAGAGATGTAACGATGCATCGTGAATCGGTTAAAAATCCATACAAATGTGGAAAGATTACAACCAGTTGAGATAGTAAATGAACCTCAAAGCAATTTTGAACAGCCTAACCTTAGCCTTATCTGCTTTTAATTTCACTTGTTTGACTTTAAGACGTTGCTACGTCTTCTAAGGTTAACTTATTTGAAGAGATATTTTTCTGTTGATTTTGTTATTTTGGTGTGGGATTAGTTTTAGAAAAGCTATTTATTATTACTTTTATTCAATTTAGTTTTTTTTAAGATACAATACTATTTCAGCTGCACTTTTGCTAAGAGGACACACCTGTAGTTTTGCACAGTTTATAGAAATAAAGTACTGTTTTTCTGTCATTTCTGTGCAGCTCATTGTGCTAAACAAAAATCGTGACTTAAAAAAACTTAAAACCGTTAATCCAATTATGAGTTGTGTATATCTTTATACCCCTAGTCTCAAGCCTTGCTGACAAATCAGCAGAGCGGCTCTAGAGATGCAGGAAGAATACGTTTCAACCCAGAGTGAATAAAGCTGACCTTTGACCTGCTTATTCCAAAAACTCAGCAGGTTTAGGTTGTAATGAGACGATCTCCCAGAAGCAGAAGCCTGTAATCGTTAAATGAACTGCTTCAATTATTACCTTAAACACTGGTTTCACTTTCCATTAACTTACAATGACTACAGACTTTGCTTACACTAAAACAACCTCCACTCTTGTTGCAACATGTTAGTTTAACCAAAAGAAAACATGCCTGTGTTGAAATGATATATTACACAATATAATAACAACTGCTTTGATGTTACATGTGGTTGTTTCGGTACCAGTTTATTCCAGTGCTTGATGCAGTTAGCTGTGTGTGTGTGTGTGTGTGTGTGTGTGTGTGTACGGCGTGTGTGTGTGCGCATACAGTATTAGTGTATGGTGTGTATGTGTGTGTGTGTGTGTGTGTGTTTGTAGATGTCCTGTGTGTGTTTGCACCTGCCCTTACAGAGTCATAAATATATGAATCCTGTGATAAACAGACACAGTGTCCCCAGAATGAGCAACAGGTTGTATAATGGACATGAATTGTGTATTGTTGTGTGTTTACACGTTAAAGGTCAGTTGAACGTGACAGAAGATGGTACAGTCCTCTTTAGTGCTTCACAATTAATCGCAATTTCATTGAAATCGCAATAAGGTCTAGTGCAATGTCCACAATGCAGCCGGTGGGGTGCAATATTTATTAAAGGCAAAATATGTGTCAAACTACAGACCAAAGAAAACAATTTTTGTTTGGTTCTTGCAAAAATTACACTATAATTATTTTTCAATGAAAATGAGAACAATGATACAAAAATGATCATTCCCTCCAATATCATTGAGTTTTTCCTCATATCGTGCAGCCCTATTCCTCTTCCACACTACACATACTGTAGGTGTGGGGGTTTCCTCTCACAATGCAATCACATGGAGAACATATAAAGTCCAAAAGGCAAGGCTGAGAATCAGGATGGAACTTCATCATCGAGAAAATTAAAAACTGGTTCTATATTGTTACACAGCAGCTGAAACAGGCTTTAAACCTAACACAAATCTACTTGCCTTGTTTCTATAGCAACCTATTTTCCCCCAGAGGGTTTAATAAAGTCTTATTTTGCTATTATGTCAGAATATTTCCAGGTATAGTATGTTGTTTTGTTTCGGCCGTCCAAAACAAATACATACAATACAATACAATATCTTATGAAATATCAAATCAGCTTGATACCTTAAAATAACAATGAAATGCTGCATTACTGACTTTTTTTAAAGGTTATTTTTTGGGCTTTTCCACCTTTATTTGATACGACAGCTAGGTGAGAGAGAAAGGGAAGACATGCATGAAATTGTTACAGGTCAGATTCAAACCCTGGACCTCTGCGTCAAGGCATAAACTTCTCAGTATATGTGCGCCTGCTCTACCCACCCAGCGACTTTAGACCAGCTTTTTGTTGGTTCAATGGCGCGATCACTTCCCACTGCCTCAAAATAGCAATACGCCCAATGACAAGGCAAGGCAGCTTTATTTGTATAGCACATTTCAGCAACCGGGCAATTTAAAATGCTTTACATATAAACGATTAAAATAAAAATAAAAATAAACAGGTAAAGTATGTGAAAAAAAGGTTACAGTGCACTATAAGAAATTAAACATTAAAGAGTGTGTGTAAAAATATAAAAGTAATATGTTTTACTTTTCTCTGACTCAACAAACCATTTTCAGGCAACCCAAAATTGGATGACCAATATTCTAACCACTGGAGACATCCAGGATTGTATTTTTGTGTCAATATGTCCAATATTGGTCCCTCTGTGACGTGAGTCATAGTAGTAGTTTGCACCTAATGCAGTATTGCACCTGAACACACCTCCCTGTAAGACCAGCATGCCCATGGGCGCACAGATGGGCGCAGGTGCATTTACTATTTACACGCTGTGGGCGCTGGACGGGAAATTGACAACTGCGTCGGTCTTAAACTAGCAAAGACACTTGTGTTGGGCTTTTGCACTGCGCCGGGTGCTAGACAGGGCCCCAAATCTCCCTTAATCCAGCCTAATCCAATGTTTTGCCATTTCTTTTTGGCTTTAAAAGAGCAGTTTGTAGAATTTATAGTGTTGTAATGGCCAATTTGGCTATATACGTTTGTTATGTGTGTAGTGTGTGTGTGGGTGGTAGGTCTGCGTAAATGGTTGTTTGTTACGTCACCTGCGCACCTGTTTGTGGGTGCTAATTGGAGATTATAAAGGGAATCACAGGTGAGGTGGATGGGGAATCTGGATCCGGGAAGCCACACAGTTTTTCAACCTCAGCTGTGTGAGAGTAATGTTTTAGATCTTGTCGTTCTCGGCTTTTAATCACTGAAGTCGGTCTTTTTGTATATGCTTTTATCGAAACTTTTTGTACAATAAAGGTTTAAACGTACAACGACGGCGGACCTCATTATTTGCACCAGCAAGAGTTGGAAAGGGCTTCAGATTTCACCCAGTGGCTTTATTTGTGGACAGATTGCCACTACAAGTGTGTATCATTAGTTATTATTATCACCTGAAACTAAGAATTGTGTTTTGTTAGAATGTGCCCTTCATATCTGTGAAGGGGGGGGATTCTCTTCTACAGAGACAGCCATGGGACAAACACCGGCTCTAGAGAGGGCATTTTGCCTTTTTACACTACCTGAAGGCCACCGTAGCTTCTACTACACGCTTTAAAATGGCATTCAGTTGTTTGCAATCTTCAACCTACCCGCTTGATGCCACAACATCTTACACACTGCACACTGATGACAGTAAGACAGGCAAATAAGGTTACACCCAATCAGCTCAAGAAACAGAAAAAAAGCCATATTGTGCCTGCTGGTTGCTTACAGAGTCTGATTATTAATGTCATTTACCAAAAGAATGTACACAATACATAACACATGACGCACAGACATCTAAAACAAAGAGCACACACCCAATTGAGGTTTGGATATGCATGTGTGGAGAAAATGGAATAAATGAAAAAAAGTATTAAATAAAATGAAATGCTTAAAACACACACGTAAAAATGTAAAACACAAACAAGATGTTGCATGAAATTAAAGAATGACAGAATAAAAACTACCATCCGGTGTCGTTATTTAGGTATTTTGGCTACATCATCTCAGAGGGTCCAGTCCTGCTGGTGCCTGCTGGACCAGGACTCAATGTTACGCTGAAGGGGATTGTAATCATACAATTACAACGGTGTGATTGTGAGTAATAGTTTCTTTGGGTTGGCACCCAATTGAGTCCCAATCAGTCATCAAGGTTGAAGCCGATGGCTTGTAGCTTTAATGTTTTGTGTTTGTTTTTGTATTGGTTTTGGCTTCCTAGCCGTGTTTTAACGTGATACTCCACCCAGACAGAGTCTGCATCTGAGTCATACAGTCCTCATGTGGACTTGAAATGTGGAAGATCTTATTACCAGTAATACCTCTAGCAGACCTCAGCCTCTGTTTTAAGCAGTAATAGAGGTAACTGAGGCTCGGGTCTGCTTGGGTTCAAACATTAAAAGACTTTGAGCAGGCTTTGGGGGTGGTGATGGCGCAGTGGATATGACACATGCCTTTGGTGTGGGAGATCTGGGTTTGATTCCCACTGCGATGCATCAATCAATGTGTCCCTGATGACCCCTAGTTGCTCCAGAGGCGTGCAACCTCTGATATATAGCAACTGTAAGTTGCTTTGGATAAAAGCATCCGCTAAAGGACATGTAATTGAATGGAATAACTTTAAAAAGACTAAAGTCTGACACCGTCTCACATCTAAAGACAATCATCTAACATCCAATGTCAACTGTACACCAAATGACCTTTCAAGTGATTCCACTGTCGCAGACTAATTTTCAATATGGGAATTAAATCATGAGAGTCTTGCTAGAGTTGGGGGGCGCTCCTGTCGCCTCAATCGTTTGTTAACTCTAAACTCTCTGAAAAAACGTATTCATGTTTAACGGCAATAGCAAATAGCTGCAGAAAGGAACTTGTTTTGGTGGAACATGTGTACGTTCAAAAGTAGTTTTAGTCGTGTAACAGAAAACTCTGATTGGACAGATAGTCTAGCTGTCTGGATTTACCCTGCAGAGATCTGAGGACCAGGGAACCAGAGTCCTCAGAAATCCACCAGAGATTAGAACACCAACACAAAGAAAGAGGAAGGTGACGGACATCGCCGAAAAGACTTTCCTGCAGGAATTTCCTGCAGCACCTGAGCAATCCCGGAAGTAGAACATTGTGGTAGAGACTATACCAAACAAGGCAATAAAGGGATGCAATCAATAGTGATACCCTAAGGAGATGTCATTTTATTCTCCAGGTTAACTTTATTTGTGTGTGTGTGTGTGTGTGTGTGTGTGTTTCAACATGTTGCCTTACGGAAGAAGGGATGGATGGATGGAGGGATGGGGGGAATGATGGGGGGTCAGAGAGTTGAAAGAGAGAGAGAGAGGATAGCTTTCACAGCGCACAGGGGTTTCCGCTGACGACGTAATGGAAAAATCACTCAAGATTAAAAAGTAACACAGGAAATGCTCTCAATTGAGCCTGATTGCTGCTTTTGTGTCTTTGTGTGTGTGTGTGTGTGTGTGTGTGTGTGTGTGTGTGTGTGTGTGTGTGTGTGTGTGTGCGTGTGCGTGTGCGTGTGGGTGTGTGTGTGTGGGCCAGAGCAGCTCCTGTTTATTGACAGGATTATTGACAGGATTTCTTTTCTATACAACAACAACCACCAGACATATATAACACATATTGCCCTGATTGTAGGTACACAGTGTGACACTGATCCTGGGTCAGTAAGGTTTTACTGACCCACTACGTGCTAAGCCACTTTCTCCCGTTTAGTGTTGTACCTTGAACCTATAGGAGTCTTAAATGGCTTTAAAAGCATTAGTGTTTGAATAGGATGGTACTCACTCATGCTAGTAGTTTGAAACCTGTAGATATTTGTATTACAACTCTCTTTTCTGGCCCTACATAAGCCCAGAGATGAGGAAGAGGTGTATTCCTAAAATGTATGAATATGTATGAATCTGAGGTTTCGTTGGATAAAACCCACTGTGACGGCTGGTTAAGTCAAATTGACTTGCCGCAATTATCAGCTAACTTAGACAAATTGATCCCTTTAGAGGAACTAAGATGGGAGTACAGCATATGCAAAAGGGAAAATCACTGGGCATTGATGGGATTCCCCCCCCCCCATAATTGTATGCAACTTTTTGGGAACAATGGGGCCCATTCCTTCTTGACATGATTAACTTCTCTATTGAAAAGGGCAAATTTTCAAGGGATGTTAACACAGCCTTGATCTCCCTACTCTTGAAAAATCATAAGGAAAAAGGATTTCACCAATATGCATTTGTAATACACAGCATCACCTCTCACTGTTTGCGGATGTAGTTTTTTTTTTTTTTTTTTTTAGAAAACCCCTCTCACTCTCTTCTCACCTTCCATCATTATGCAAGAAGTGTGGAAGCTTATCAGGCTTTAAAATTAACTGGTCAAAGTTTGCATGGCTTCATTTAAATGATCATGTTCGCAATTCAATCATCCCTGCTAACATTCCCATTGTTAAGCAGTTTAAATATTTATAAGGGTTTCTTTTATGGAAAAGTGGATGGGTCTCTTGTCTATTCAAGCCCATATCTCTGTGGTCAAAATAAATGCTTTACCCAGGATTAATTTTGTGAGCTCTTTGCTACCTCTTTCCCCTCCTGCGGGCTACTGCCATAAATTACAATTAGCAGTATCTAAATTTATCTGGAAAGGAAAACGGCTGCAACTTAAGATGTCTACTCTACAGAGGAGGAAAGAGGATGGTGGCTTCTCAGTTCCCAACTTCAAACATGATTTTTGGTCCTTTGTGTTAAGACTCCTCCTTACCTGGTTCAACCCAGATACATCTGTTCGCTGGCGTACGTTAGAAGGTGCTATGACCGAGTCTTGGTCACTCCATGACGTTCTTTTTGCCAATATCTCCAATAAACAGTGCCAGCTACGCTTTGGCCCCATTATCTCTCATCTTATTAAAACTTGGAGATTGGCTGAAACATACTGCCATATATCATGTCACTGGCACACATCTTCTCCATTATTCAACAATACAGCCCTCCTGATAGGTGGGAGGCCCATAGCCCCACAGTGGGGCTATGAGCAGGGTTAGCTTGTTACCCTTTTCTGACATATGCATTCCACGTTCCTCTTTTTTCTTTTACCACCAATGAAGGTCAGGGCATATGGTGTCCATCCTATCCCAAAAGTATTTACTGTGCAGCCAAAAACCTGTGGTATGGTATCGAGGCTTTATCCATTTTTGGTGATACCTGGCCTTCCGATTGAGAGGATCTGGGTACGCGGTTGCCCAGACCTGAGTAATGATCTCGACTGGCATGATGTATGGTCTAACATTCCAGAAGTATCACGCAATCCAGATCACCAGCGGATTCACTACAATATCATCTATAGAACATAGCTCCCTCCTGTAAAAATGCTTCACATGAAAATAATTACCAACCCTTTATGCACATTCTGCCCACTCGCTCAAGGTGTCTTCACATGATCTGGGATTGCTCTCCTGTTGGTCAGTTCTAGATCCATTTTGCATCCAAAATATCTGCCCTGATTAATGATACTATACATGTTACTGTCAATGTTTTGATTCTGAATGATCTGTCCACAAGAATGATTGCAACCCATTGGAAACCACCTTATGACTTGTCTATTTGTACTTGGACCCTTTCCTTTCTGGGTGTCATATATATGGAGCGGCTCACATAAATGGAGCCCCAGGAAAGACTTTGGAAACTTGGTTCAGCATTGGCGAATCCTTGAACTCCATGCTGTAGATTTGTGCCACAGCCTTCTTGCTTCTATCTGTGTGTGTGTGTGTTTGGTGCCTTTTGTCTTGTGCCGGTCTCCCTGTCAATGCCTCTTATTTGTTTGTGTGTTTGTCTGTTTCTGTGTGTCTTGTTTGTGAGCTGCAGACATCGTTCTTGCTGTTGTTTTTTTGTTGAGTCTCCCTCCTTCCCGTATTTCCTCTCTTTGTTTTGGAGTGAAACATTTGATCGCAAGGAAGGATTGTGGAAAAGTTGCACTTCTTTGGTGTGTGGTGTACTTTTCTGTATGTTGTCATCTGGACCAATGTTTTGCACTTTTGTATGGCTGTTTAAATTAAAAAAATGATCACAAAAAAAAGAATAAAGAATAGCGCCTGGAAATGAAAACTAATATAATTGCAGGCCTTACTGGTCATTCATCTTAATAAAGCAGACAACAGTTCTTGATTCAGAGAACAGAAACCTTTTTTTTATTACAATTTGTGCACTCTGAATATTCATTTATATTTAGAAAATGTGTTGTGTGTCACCAAGTAACAATACAGCAAATAATTAAAGATGCAAAGTACAGATTCGTGCAGAGAATCAAAGCATGAATAAAAAACAATTATCTAATTCCGAAATAAATAAAGATATAACAAAAAAAGAAAGATTATCAACATTTTGCCCATTCCCTGCTATGCAATATAGATTTATTAGCGGATTTTTCTTTAACAAAACCACAAGACATCATTACATAAATAAATATCATTCCATTAGTACAGCTGGACACCTGCAGCCACTTAATATTGAATCTTCCTGCAGCGAGGTGATGTGTAATACAAAGATTAGCGTCAGCAGCCATTTGAATTCAATATCAAATGCATTAAATTCATATGCAGTTTTTTCTGCCCCGCTGCAGGCGTGCAATTCAGAAGTAATGTGCTGGGAGTCGCCTGGAGGTGAGATATGCAAAGAGGCCGCCAATCGCCAGGTTAATCTTTTCGTCCGGGGGAAAGTGCTGCTCTTTCCTGCCTCAACACGAGGCCATAAATGTGCCTTTTAGCAAGGCACAGCCCCCCCCGCCAGCTCAACAGTAAAACACTGTGGTGGTTTTGGTGGAGCTTAGTGTGGTGAAAGTTTTGGATTTCATGCAGAGTTCACAAAAATTAAACCAGACTGCATTTTGTAACCAGGGAGATTTAAAGGGCAGTGGCTGTATTTGGTTTGAAATAACCAGAGATACTGCACTTTAAACATCTCATGCATGTCATGTATGCAACAGATTTTTATTTTATATATTTTTGTCTATTCAGTATTCCGCACATGATAGCAGTGTTGTACGTCTGATCGACAGCGTGCTTCAGCAAACCTAACCAAGGTTCAAACCTGTGGAAATGGGTTTCTTGGAAAGAAAATCAATCAATCAATAAATTAATCTATGTAAAAATAAAAATAAAAATACACTTTACTGGAAGCTGCCATGTGTCAAATTTGTTCACAATGTCCCAAAAATGAACTAGTAAAAACTTGGTTAAAAGCCAATTGTCAAGCTCTACTGCATCTGACATGTCTTTGACATGTTTTTGAGACTTGAGGCACATTTGCATACCGTTCATAGTTTAACTTAGTTCAAAGTTTCACTTTGCACGAGATCCAGATACCTGTCGTGACTGCAGATAAAACTGCTCATTGTCAGCATTATTAAAATAAAATTAAAAAAAACTTAAAACATTATTTGCAAGTCAAATTAGTTCAAGTTTCAGGAAATTCACTTGGTTAAGAGTGCACAGAATATAAAAAAAAACCTGCTTACCCAGAGAGACGTATAATGTGGAAATCTGTCCATTTTCCCGTACAACCTTCTAAAGATCCGTCAATGTCCTGTCAGAGCAAGGCATGATGGGACAGAAAAGAACAAACTTTTCAACAGCAGCTCTCAAAATAGGTTGGTTAAGCTGCCTTTTTTATTTTGGGGGCTTGCTAAAACAGGACAGTTGCATAAGCTCACACACACACACACACACACACACACACACACACACACACACACACACACACACACACACACACACACACACACACACACACTTTATCTCTTTGCTGGCTTGTCAGGGCGGCTGTATTTTTGAAAACACCTTGGGCTGAATGGCTGCGTTGGCTACATCGAGGAGATGTTGACATTTTTGTGGCAATCAACCATCAAACCCAGAGCGACCGCATTCATGACTAACCCTGCCATCTTTCAACACTGCTTCTGTTATCTCTCACACAGTTCCCTCTCTCTCACTCCCCATCCATCTCTTTCTCCTATTCAACTCTCAACTTTCTCTCTTTTCCCACGTCTGTTACCCTTTCCATCATCCTTCTATGTATTTCTCCCTTGCCTCACATACACACACTACATCTAAAACAAATACAAAAAAGAACCTGTGGGGCTGTGAAAACCTTGATTTATCATGGTTACTGTAAATCCCAACTGTTCTCAAATATGTGGTCTTTTATGAGAAGCATTTATTGTACAAGAGCACAAGAGATCCCATTAAAATAAACTAAAATATTTATATTAAATAGCTTAAAAAGCATATTCTTGCAGTCCAAATTTATGTCAAACTATGAGCTACTTTGTGCAAGTTTATTTGTGTGAAATCCCACAATGTTTAACAGCATCTTGATACTTCATATTTAATATATTATACATATTTTATTTTATTTTGTAATATATACTGTGTATATGTAGGTTGTATATGTGTGTGTGTATGTGTACATTCTTTCAAATACTCTAAGTATATTTTTTGTTTTTTTATCTTTTGTTATCTTACTTCTAACTTTACCTTGCAGCAATAACACAGTAATTTGGGTGTTTTAATAGTAGTTTGGGATTAATAAAGTATCTATCTATCTATCTATCTATCTATCTATCTATACTATCTATCTATCTATCTATCTATCTATCTATCTATCTATCTATACATCTATCTATCTATCTATCTATCTATCCTTTTCCCTGTACAACCCTCCGACTCTGCAGAGACTTGAAGCTGGATAACATACTGTTGGATGTCGAGGGACACTGTAAGCTGGCAGACTTCGGGATGTGCAAGGAGGGAATCCTCGACGGTGTCAGCACCACCACCTTCTGCGGGACGCCAGATTATATCGCACCTGAGGTAAACTCGAATGCACATATACAGCTTCCCCACCCCCAGTAACAACACATTATGTAATAAAATGTTACAGCTTCCCCACCCCCAGTAACAACACATTATGTAATAAAATG
Organism: Percina caprodes; assembly: GCA_013375575.1. NCBI lineage: Eukaryota > Metazoa > Chordata > Actinopteri > Perciformes > Percidae > Percina > Percina caprodes. The sequence goes on along the minus strand of JABXJD010000488.1, from coordinate 92,850 downwards.
TCACAGCTTCCACACCCCAGTAACAACACATTATGTAATAACATGTCTGAGCTTCCATAACCCCAGTAACAACACATTATGTAATAAAATGTTACAGCTTCCACACCCCAGTAACAACACATTATGTAATAACATGTCACAGTTTCCATAACCCCAGTAACAACACATTATGTAATAAAATGTTACAGCTTCCATACCCCAGTAACAACACGTTATGTAATAACATGTCTGAGCTTCCATAACCCCAGTAACAACACATTATGTAATAAAATGTCACAGTTTCCACACCCCAGTAACAACACATTATGTAATAAAATGTTACAGCTTCCATAACCCAGTAACAACACATTATGTAATAAAATGTCACAGTTTCCACACCCCAGTAACAACACATTATGTAATAAAATGTCACAGTTTCCATAACCCCAGTAATAACACATTATGTAATAAAATGTCACAGTTTCCATAACCCAGTAACAACACATTATGTAATAAAATGTCACAGTTTCCACACCCCAGTAACAACACATTATGTAATAAAATGTTACAGCTTCCACACCCCAGTAACAACACATTATGTAATAAAATGTCACAGTTTCCATAACCCCAGTAACAACACATTATGTAATAAAATGTTACAGCTTCCACACCCCAGTAACAACACGTTATGTAATAACATGTCACAGCTTCCATAACCCCAGTAATAACACATTAGGTAATAAAATTTCAAAATGTAGTAAATATTCATCTCATTATGTAATAACACCCGCATTACGTATTAATCTGCTGCATTTTTTAATAAAAACCTGAATCCAATATGTAATAAATTCCTTTGTAATATGGTGCATTATGTAATAAATTATCAAAATGAATGTCTTCATGAATTCATGGTCACTCAAATATACAATTTGTTCCGAAGATTAGTTTTACCTTTCATTACTGAATGTATTTCATACTGTTTCAGAGTTTTTATTACAAAATGCAGCGATACAGGTGTTATTGCATAATGAAGTATACATGTATATCATTTTGATGTTTTATCACTTAATGCGTTGTAATGCCTCGTAACCTTCATACACATATTTTATTTGTCCATGTTCAACTGTTTGCTGACGATAGTCAATTTTTCTTTGCTAAGATGGAGATTAAAATAGAAAATTGTAGCCTTCTGGCGGGAAGTGCATAAATCAATACCAAAACAATTTAATAATCAGCCCCCAAAATGACATAAGCTTGCTCAGCATAACTTTACGTTGGTAAAAATGTAGGGATTTGTAAGTTTGTTTGTAAGTCTGTTCTTTTTGATGTGTGATCAGATCCTTCAGGAGCTGGACTACGGCCCGTCAGTGGACTGGTGGGCTCTGGGGGTGCTGATGTATGAGATGATGGCAGGCCAGCCGCCGTTTGAAGCCGATAATGAAGACGACCTGTTCGAGTCCATCCTCCATGACGACGTCCTCTACCCCGTCTGGCTCAGCAAGGAGGCTGTGTCCATTCTCAAAGCGGTCAGTTAGCTGTTCCCTAAAACACGTTGCATTGAGAACACTTTGTAGTCCACTACGTAGTCTAAATCCACGACTTTCGGGGCGGTCTATAGCTCACTCAGTTAGTGCGCTCGCCCCATGTTGGCTGAGTCCTGCAGCAGCCAGGGTTTGAATCCAGCCTGCGGCCCTTTGCTGCGTGCGATCTCCCATCTCTCTCCCACTTTCACCTATCTGTCCACTGTCACTCTATCTAATAAAGGAAAAAAACCCAAAACAATCTTAAAAAAATAAAATAAATCCACGACGTTCCACTTCCGGGATTGTTCTGCTGCCGCCAAAAATTCTGCCTGATGCCCCTCATTGTTCCTGTCACCTTCTGCTTTTTTTGGCTTGGCATTTTAAACTCTGGTGGATTTTTAAGGACTATGGTTAACTGCTCCTCAGATCTATGCAGGGCAAATCCAGACAGCTAGCTAGACTATCTGGCTACGACTAAAACATACGTTAAACGTACACATAACATGTTCCTTACGAGGCTATTTTGCCAAATCACAGGTATTGAGTCTGTCGCTTGAGTCTGTGATTGGTTTAAAGAAATGACAATATACCAGTGCACATTTTTCTCTGGTCCTGGAATGCTGTGAGGACTAGCCTGGCAATGTGAGACTAACTCAGTTGTGAACTTTATTTTCACACTGCTCTGGTCTGAATCAGTAGAGTTTGTAAACTTAAAGCATTTTCCCCAAGAGCACCAAAATGCATCACTCAAAACCACACAAGAGCGTTCATCCTGCTTTACAGTCAATAAAATCCACACGCCAAAAAAGACCAAAATCCACAATTTGAAACGCATGATTGGTGACAAGGACGTTAGTAAGGAACAAACCTGCCGAACCGTTTTGCTGCCATTAGTTCTAACTGTAATTTTTACCAACATCAGACCATTGAAAAAAACTAATTGATGTTCTAAAAATAGACCCACACTCTGGGATCCATCCATATACCAATTATAAAATATACAATTGGGTGGTCTTTCTCTTGCATCTACTGTTCCTCAGGCTTTTCACATCACAGTAACAGCTCTACAACACACTCAAAAATCTCAACCTCCCTTAAGCAAAATATTCCAGAGCCTCTATAGTCCTTGTTGTTTTTCATTTTCCTTGCTTTTTCCTCATGCTTTCTAAAGAAAGAAAAGGTAGCTTTGTTATGAGCATTGAAAATTATGTAGAATTGAAATGATATCCAGCCCTAATGGACTAATGGGCTGTTACAGATCCAAATATCCACAAAGGACTCTTAACTCGTTGATGTCTTTCCATTTATGTATTTGTTCTTGTGTTTTTTTGCTTTTGTCACTTGTTCTCTGCTTTTCTTTTTGCCTTTTCTGCTCTGTCCTTCTCCGTCTTGTCTCATTCTCAGTGTCACGTGTGAGTGAGGATGCAACTTTTTTTCTTGGTGATCCACGTTTCCTCCACTGGAAGAACATTGGACAAGTTCCTCTATGTTTTAATCCATGACTCTGTGTGTGTGTGTGTGTGTGTGTGTGTGTGTGTGTGTGTGTGCGTGTGTGTGTGTGTGCGCGTGTGCATGTAATGCCACTTGTCCGTTGTTTATTTGTTCGGCCAGTTTTTCCATCACAAGCCCTTGCGTTTACCTTGGCTGTTGACTGCAAAGCCTTGTGGGAAAGTGTATGTGTTTATGTTGGACAACATGTCTTGGACTCTGACCAGTCACTTGACTAGTCCTCTGGGCTCTGATTGGACATGTCATCCAGCTGAAGGACTGAAAACTCCCTCAGCTCAGTCAAAATGGCAGAAAATGTCGACAAAGGAGTTGTTTTATAGTAGCTCTGTTGTTTCCTAATAGCAAGATAAGTCTGTACTCATTTACAGTACATGCTGTTATTGGGGTGTAGATGAGAAGTGTAGACCCATAACTTCCTTTTTTTTCTTTTCAAAGCACTTACTTTCATCCTGGACTTTACATCTGACCATTGCACATACTAGATATTCTTTGCACATTCTGCACTCAACCCATTCAGCCTCTTTTTTTCCTTATGCAACAGCTATTTTGTATTCAAATTCATGTTTAACCCTTGTGTTGTCCTTGGGTCAAATTTTTTTCAGACACTTTTTGTGTTTCCCCAAAATATCCCAAAAATAACATGCAACACTAAAAGAAATATTGACGATCACTACTTTCATGTTTTACCTGGGTGAAAATCTGTGATAATACATAAACAAATGTTCCTTTGATTTTAACTATTAGTCAACATAATTCAGAATTTCTGCAAATTTTCTCAGGTAAAGGTAGGCATCAGATCATGTAAATGAGGTGCAGTGGCCATACATTTCAAACAGAAGTGTAAAACAAGTAATAAGTTGGGATCAAGTTGGCTAAGAGGACGTAAGACAGAAATGGGGGATAATTTACAGGCTACTTTATGTTTTATAAACCAGGTCAATAGGAAGCCAATACAAGGGTTAAGATCTGTGTTTGTCTGTTTAAATTTGCACCATTTACCACTACCTACAAACTTTCCAATGCCTCGTTTTATGAGTACAGAACCTATTTGTCCTACTGTAGAAGTTTGGTACCATTATAATTACCATTATTAGTAGGCTAATTTACGAGATATACCTTTGGTTCCATTAGCGCCTGTTCTGAGGCATTTGGCTAATAGTGCTAACTTGCCCAATTTATGACCAAGAGAAAAAAGCTTCTGGGGGGAAGTGTTTGGCTCGAGGACATGATGCAACGTAGCCTAGAAATCTAGACGCACCCTAGCGGCAGCAAATGTAATTTGCAGCTAGGCTCAGTCTCGCAACTCTCCGTTTGGCTTACGAGCTGGAAAAACCAAGTTCTGGTCTGGCCAATCACATCGTGTATAGAGTCGGTGGGCGGGCTTAACCTTGCAGGCTTAAAGCTTCGCAGCTGCTGGGTGACGGAAAGGTAAATAGCCCAGTTGGAGATAAAGAAATTGATTCACGTAGGTATCGTGAATTTTTTGTGCTAAATTTTAGAATGGATTATTTTTCCAAGAATCAATATTTATTTCTTTTTCAAATGATGTACCTAAATATTTTTTGTTTTTACAGTGCCATCATCCTCACTCCATCATATCCATTTCCAGCAAAACAGACCGAAAGCAAAAAATGGAGAAAAATCCATGTTATGTTCTTCTTTACAAATTAAATTAATAAATGGCAGACGGATGCCATTCCTCATAGAAAACAGTTAGTTTTTAGTAATGTTTCTGTCTTGTTTTTGTTAAAGTAGACAGGGGAAATCACGATACTCCTAGAATCGCCATGAATAAAAATCACCATACAAATCAAATAGACCCCCATGTATCCTAAAAGAATCGAAACCGGGACAAAAGCATATCATCTGAGCCCTAAAAGATAGTTTGTTAGAGGAATAAGTCACACACACTCTGCATTGACTCAATAGTTCCTAATTTGGACGTCCAATATTTGGAGCATGTGAAAAATATGATGTAAAGGGCTATGGGAAATGCTGGATGTTTTCTACAGATTGAAAAACATATTTCACCTGAACAACATGATGACAGTAATTATCTACTCCTTACTCTCTCTCTCTCTCTCTTAGAAGCAGCAAATTGACTGATATTTATGTCATAAGAGTCTTTTCTTCTTTTACAAAGCCGATTTGAAAAAAACAAAGAATAATTTTTCTGTTCAGCTCTGATCTCTACACGTGTTGTTTTCTCCAGGTGTAACGATGCATTGATGCAAAGATCCACTATCCAAAATTAGCCATACAAAGGGAAAATATCAGCACATATACCATAAAATTGCCCCTTTATATTTATTCTTTTTATAAAAAAAGAATTGTTTGTTTTTTAATTTAAATGCCTGGAAGAGCTCAGTTATAAAACTGACAACCCCCATTAAAGGTGCACTCTGAGTTCTGAGTTGAAGCTGTGAAAAAGCCCGGTCTCGGGAGACAACACGGGGGTCGTAAATGTCAAACAAACACAAGAGGCACAGGCTGTGCACCAAAATACAACAGCCCACGTTCACACAGATACAACTCACGCAACTCAGTCAGCTCTGCGCACCAACCCACATGCCCTCCCCTGACCATCTTGTTGGTGTGTTGTCCCCCGAGATCGGGCTTTTTCAGGGGTGTGTTCAGGGGGCAGGCAGGCAGCGGATCAGGGAGAGATGCCTACGATTTGAGACAACAATGACATCACGCTGAAACCATGCAGGAACTCAGAGTGCACCTATTATGTTTCTTTTTTGACTGTAACTGTGTTCATTTGGTATATGATATGGCCTACATATTCAATTAAATCAAAATGACAGACTTTAAAATATACACACAAACACACACACACTACAAACACACACAGGCACTCACACACTTACAAACACACACACTTACAAACACACACACACAAAACAAAAACGTGAGACTGTCTGTAGGGGAAGAGAATTACTGCGTTATTCAGCATTTCTTTATAAGTCTGCAATTAATCACATTTTGTCGCATCTTTTTGGAGATGATATAAATGTAACTGTGTTAATTTGGCATATGATATGGTTTATATATTAATAACAGGTTCCTGAATTGAGTTGAATAAAAATGACAGACTTTAAAATATCAACAAATATCATATCGTTGTCTAACAATTCAATATAAAATTGTGTTGTGTTAAAACTTGTGTTAGAACGTGATTTACTCGCTTAGTAAAATCTCAGTCCTTATTCCTCAAAATCATGAGATATCTTTCAGTCAAGAAAACAATTCTCTCTTCTTTTCTCTCTCTCTCTCTCTCTCTCTCCCCACCTCTTTCTTTTTTTCCTTGTCTCCTCTCAGTTCATGACTAAGAGTCCTAACAAGCGTCTGGGCTGCGTGGCGGCACAGGGTCTGGAGGAGGCCATCAAGTTCCACGTGTTCTTCAGAGAGATCGACTGGACGCTGCTGGAGCAGAGGAAGATCAGACCGCCGTTCAAACCTCGCATCGTGAGTTGACCCAAAGACAGACACACAGACACACACACACACACACACACACACACACACACACACATTGTCGCTCTTACCCCATCTGACTACTACCTAACTAGTATTAATACACGCTTTTAAACGCTTTTAAACAGTCAGATATTATCAGACTACTACCTAACTAGTATTAATACATGCTTTTAAACGCTTTTAAACAGTCAGATATTATCAGATTACTACCTAACTAGTATTAATACACACTTTTAAACAGTCGGATATCATCAGACTACTACCTAACTAGTATTAATACACACTTTTAAACAGTCGGATATCATCAGACTACTACCTAACTAGTATTAATACACACTTTTAAACAGTCGGATATCATCAGACTACTACCTAACTAGTATTAATACACGCATTTAAGCGCTTTTAAACAGTCAGATATTATCAGATTACTACCTAACTAGTATTAATACACGCTTTTAAACAGTCAGATATCATCAGACTACTACCTAACTAGTATTAATACACACTTTTAAACAGTCGGATATCATCAGACTACTACCTAACTAGTATTAATACACATTTTTAAACAATCAGATATTATCAGACTACTACCTAACTAGTATTATTAAACAGTCTCAGACTACTACCTAACTAGTATTAACACACGCTTTTAAACAGTCAGATATTATCAGACTACTACCTAACTAGTTAAGCTCCACCCTTTCAAACAGTCGGATATTACACCACTTAGTTTCCCCAGGCGGCGTAGCAACAACGCAGGAGTTTCAGTGTTGCCGGGTAGACCTGACAGGACTTCAGACCAACCAAAGATAGTAATCTATTACTGCATTTTGAGGCCTATACACACAGGCCTATTATAACCTTAACTTCCCCTTGTCTCTGTGATTCAATAATGACACTGTGTAGTTTCATATTTATTCTTTTTTTTTTTTTTCTAAAACGAAATGCCTCGCAATTCTTCCGAGTCCGTCCCGCTCCCGTTGATTTCAATGCTCCATCCGTCCCTATGACGGTACCAACAGTGAGACTGACTACCGTACCACGTATTCCCGCAGGAATCACGTGACCTGCGGGAGTCACGAAAAATTGTCACCCTCTAATGGACACACAGACACACACACAGACACACACACACACACACACACACACACACACACACACACACACACACACACACGGACACACACATAGACACACAAAAATACACACACACATACAAACGCACGCTCACACATATCTTCAAACACACACAGACACTCACATACACGAAAACACACACACACACACACCTACAAACACGTACAGACACTCAAAGACACACACACACACACACACACACACACACACACAAAAACAAAGGGATTCTGTCCGCAGGGGAAGAGAATTACTGCTCTATTCAGATGTGAAAACAAGCATTTCTTTATAAATCTGCAATTAATCACATTTTGATCGGATTTCAATTTGAGCTTTGATCACATAAACAATGTAATCAAGAAACACTATTATTTTGCACATTAGGGTTTTGCAAGTAAGCTCTTATTTTGTCTTGTGTTCTGAAGGAAACACACTTTTCGCAAAGGCAAAACTCACCCAGCCAACATTTGAATATAATTTTAAAGATTATTATTTTTGCATTTATTTTTAGGGTAACTCATAAAGTAGGTATTAAGGGAACAGTTGTGACACACAGTGTTTTTCACTGTTGTTTTCAAGTTAAGTGCAACAAAGGCTGAAGTCCACCGAAACAGATGATCTTAAAAGGCGTTAGCGCTGAAAGCTTTCTCTGTTGTTCTTTGTCAGAAAACCAAAAGGGATGTGAATAACTTCGACCAGGACTTTACACGCGAAGAACCCAACCTGACGCCGACGGAAGCCAGCATCATCAAGCAGATCAACCAAGATGAGTTTAAAGGATTCTCCTACTTTGGAGACGAGACTGTGGCCTAGACACACACACACACACACACACACACACACGATTAACAACATACACTAACACACTTCAACAAAGATAGAATATTTAAAGAGAAACACGCCCTTCTGGAATGAAACGTCCTGAACTTTTCCAGATTCTGACTACTCCAGGAATTATACCACACTATCTGTATCTCTCTTTTTTATGGTTTCTGTGCTCTTGTTGTTTGTCCATTGGTGCATAATCCCATCAAAGTATGTGCTCGAGCAGCATGTAAGCACAGGTCAGATACTGTGAGAAATGCTCCTTCACTCCGACAGCATGGATGTCTGCTGCAGGTAAAGCAGTGGACAAAACCAAACTGTGTGTGTGTGTGTGCGTGTGTGTGTGTGTGTGTGTGCGTGTAAGAGAGAGATAATATACAAATGTGCATGCATGCATAGTCGAGAGAAAGAGTCATTTCTGTACATGATGTGCTGAATCCTGTGTCTATCTATGTGTCTAAAGAATGTTTTTTGTTGAACCAATGATTGTATTTTAAGAAAAAATAAGGTCTTGGAAAGTATTTTATTTATTAGAAAAAAAGAGATGTCAAAAGGACATTTTTCGGAAAAAACGATGATGGAATTTGAATTTTTGTCAGTGCTTTGTTTGAAATTTAACACTCCAACTGGCTCATTTAAATGTTAACTCTAGAAGATTGAACACAAAAGTGACACTTTGTTATTTTGAAATTAGAATTTAATTTGATCTCTGCAGTTTCTTTTCTTGTTAGAGAGAAGAGTAATGTGCGCTGTTTTCCCTTCTCTCTCTCCCCATATTTTGCTTTATAGTACACTGATTGTTCCCCTTCTTCATTAAAACCAAATGGTACCATTAGCCATCAGCTAGCACACCTGCAGTAACTTACCACTGGGAGCGTCCATCGTTGTACTGAGTTATGCTTGCAGTGTTAACGAGCTGTTTTCCATAAGACTTGAGACTTGACATTCACAGTTTTCCAGTGAAGCCAAATAACTGAAGCTGAAATCTAAAATGTCAGAGAAGCCCTTTAAAAAAGTCCAGTTCACTGAAACTCTCTGTGCACCTTCTGAAGCTAAATCCGTCTCGGTCAACTGCATAAGTCCCTTCATGACCTTTGAAATGGTTTTGTGTGTGTGTGTGTGTGTGTGTGTGTGTGTGTGTGTGTGTGTGTGTGTGTGTGTGTGTGTGTGTGTGTGTAGTAACTGGGGTCTAAATTGGAATCAATTCCGAAATTCCCAAAATGCTAAGAACTGGGTACACGTAAAAAAAATATGCTCATTTCAGTTCTGCTCATCAGTTCCTCCTCCTACACATGGCGCGCTTTCTGGACTAGACGACGCAGCGCAGTGCGATACATTTTGTTCTGTTTAGGACAAGGTTTCCCAATTTGGGGCCCGTGGGCCAAGTTTGGCCCACATGCTTTTTCTCCACTTAATTTGAAAGTGCTGTAAAATCCTAACGGTAATGACTACGAAACATATATTTTGTGCATCTTAAAAGTTCTTAATCTGAGATTTACTGCAAATTTAAGCACAGTGCTGGTAAACATGCCTAATAAATTACATATGTAAGTTTTAAGTAAGTTGCTCAGTGTCCAAAGCAAATTTCTCCTTAGGGAGACCAATAAAAAGTACTTTGACTTTGACTTTATCTACGAAGAATTACGGTATTAAATGAATGGATGAAGAAATTTGTTTTAGACATAAACAAAACATCAAAGAAATGTAGACATAAGTTAACAAATAAGCAAAACATTCAATAAACAATAAGAAAGATTACCCACAGACAGAAAAGGAGTAGGAAGAAGTAGACACTTATTTAATCCTACCCCTTTTCCATAGCTCATAATGAATTTTTCCAATGTCAACATTGTATTTTTGGCCCGTGGCCTTCCATCCAGATACACTTTTGTCCGTCATCTGAAAGACTTCTGCCACCTCTGGTTGAGGCAGTATGGGCTTTCCAGAGGTTAGTGTACAGTATACAAACAAAGAATGGACAGATTATTATTGAGGCATATTAAAACAAATAACATTACACTGTAAGAAGTTTATTTACAGATCCATAAGCTGTATGAAGGGAATCGTGAATATATGTTTCCTCCGGTGAATAATATTGCTTTCACACCTTTCACGCATGGTCCTAAAGGGTTGTACTTAGTGTCTTCATTCATCAAAGGTGTGTTTTGGGCGTAACATGCAATCAACCAATCAGAGGTCATCTCCCATTCTCTTTAACAGCCAGGTGTGTTTGGACCTTGGCACACTGCTATCATGATGGCAGATTTACACTGTCATATATTTATTTGTAATCTATTGCATGTAGGTGTGCTGCTGCGCGTCCCTGTGTGTGTGTGTGTGTGTGACAAGCCAAGCGTGCGCACGCTGTGCACGAGCCTAGGCACTTTTTACTAATGTGCTGTTAAAATAACAATAAAATGCTGCGTTACTGACTTTAGAGGTTTTTGTTGGTCAATGGCGCGATCACTTCCCGCTGCCTCAAGATAGCAACACGCCCAGAATGCACCTGAACACACCTCCCTGTAAGACCAGCACGCCCAGAGTGCACCTGAACACACCTCCCTGTAAGACCAGCATGCCCAGAATGCACCTGAACACACCTCCCTGTAAGACCAGCACGCCCAGAATGCACCTGAACACACCTCCCTGTAAGACCAGCACGCCCAGAATGCACCTGAACACACCTCCCTGTAAGACCAGCACGCCCAGAGTGCACCTGAACACACCTCCCTGTAAGACCAGCACGCCCAGAATGCACCTGAACACACCTCCCTGTAAGACCAGCACGCCCAGAATGCACCTGAACACACCTCCCTGTAAGACCAGCACGCCCAGAATGCACCTGAACACACCTCCCTGTAAGACCAGCACGCCCAGAATGCACCTGAACACACCTCCCTGTAAGACCAGCACGACCAGAATGCATTTGAACACACCTCCCTGTAAGACTCGCATGCCCATGGGTGCATAGATGGTCGCTGGTGCATTTGCTATTTTAACGATGATGAATATCAAAGACACTTGCGTTGGGCTTTGCGCCGGGTGCAAGATTGGGCCCGATAACTTTCAGATCCATAAGCTGGTCGTCTGTGTGACATCATCACCATCATCTCTCACTTATTCACTCGCTGTCTGTCAGCTGCTCATTGTTCGCCTTCTTCTAAAACATTAGAAACACTAACACAGAACCAAACCCAACCAAATCGAAAATGCAACTTCACCCACCAAATAGCACCGAGTCCACAGAACCTTAGGTGTGAAAGCGCCCTTAAGCAAGTGATCTGTTTTCAACCCTTCCCTCAAAGAATCAAGAATCGTTAAAAAACAGAATCGATGAGCAGAATCGAAATCAGAAACGTTAAAATCCAAACGGTGTCCAACCCTAACCGTATGGGTCGCTGTTCTGGACCCACAGTCACTGACGCGGTATTATGGATCCCACATAACGTAAGGGGATAGGACCTGTACAAATCGGGTTACGTTACCTAGCCTAAGCATGGACGCCTGGCCAATAGCGGCGTGTGAATGCTATTGAAGGGCGGGCCTTGCCTACAAGTTGCGTGGGTTACATAACAACGCGTCCCTGACATGACAAATCAAACCCTCATGATTCCACATGAAAGATCGTATGTCTTAGTGTGTGTGTGTGTGTGTGTGTGTGTGTGTGTGTGTGTGTGTGTGTGTGTGTGTGTGTGTGTGTGTGTGTGCCTGCGTGCGTGGAGAGCCATCTTAATGTTATCATGTTTTATTTTATTCAAAACATCTTTTGTTTTTGTTGTGTTGTTAGATAATTTACAGCGAGACTCACCTGCACAGAAACCCCTCAGACCCTCCTCATCCTCTTTGTACAGCCCAAATCTGTTCTATCAATTATAAGCTGGTGTCCGGAGCCGTTGGTCCATGTTGCAGGTCTGGTTTAGGACTTATATTGTAAACTGAAAAGAATCCACAACATCTTAGAGAAAACTCCATGTGCAATACTCTGAAAAGTTTTGTATTTCTTTTATTATTAACTTCTCTTCCTTCCTATATTTCTTCTTCCCATCTTTAGCCTCGTCCACAGGCAGGTACACAGACGACTACTGTACGGTTAGTTTTGGGGCACATAAAAGTGATAATTATTTCACCCACATTGTGGATGTATGACGCACTTTAAACATATCTCTGTAGGCTTTTTTTTTTTTGAATTTTGGGACGTTGTAAACAAAGCCAGCTTACGGGATTTAAGAGCGTTACGCTTACAGAGAGGACGTCAGTTGAGTGGGCGGTCCTTCGATGTGGCCCAGGTCACGTTCACGTACACACTGCTTTAAAGAATGTGAACATATGGGGTACGGACTACATCCGCCCGTGGTCTGATCTCTATGTGTCCTCAATGCGTCCTCAGGTGCATTCTCACCTGTTCCTAGAGCTGTCCATTTGTGATCGGATCACACACACACACACACACACACACACACACACACACACACACACACACACACACACAGTGGTGCAGATTTGAGACTAGCTTTATTGCCAACCAACTTCTCAAACACCATGTTTCTGCAGTCCATCATTTCTCTTCTCTCTTAATGTGTCTCCTGTTGCATCATTTTTTTGTCTTTAATTTAAGGTCAAAGTGTTCCCCCATGGCCTAAAAAGGAGGTTTTCCATGCTAAGTCCTCCATGCTAAATGCCAAAAGCTATTTCCAAAAAAGAAAATCATGTAGGAAGATTCTTTTAATAGATTTGTTTTTTTTTACATTCTTAGTCAAGTTAAATTGAACACACAGTGGCTGGCATGTGGTTGATTTCAAACAGTATTATGATTTTTACTTCCTCGGGTCGTGAGCAGAATGTTACTGTGTGTACTTGTTTTTGATTTGCAGTCCCTGTATTTGTGAAGCCTATTATGTACATTTTGTCGTCTGATCTGTGTATTTTTTCATGCCCTTCATTTGTGTTCATGGCGATATGTTTTCCTGTTACGCTGTGTGCCAAATGTACTGTATTTTAAAATGATGTGAAGATGTATTTTAATTTTTTGAAACAAATTAAATGTCAGAGAAAATGTCTGTTTCGTGTATTAATTCCATTTTTAAGTTTTACGAGAAATGTGTTTTAAATTTGGCATTTAATGGAACAGTTTGGCCATTAAAGTAGAGCTTTACATTTAAATGTGTGCCTCAATTTAGGCTTCATATGAACTCAGCCAGCACAAAAAACAAGATATGAAATTTTGTTATGACGGTGACTTTTCCCAGACGACAATCTATCAATCGCAATTAAATATTTTCCTCATATTATATTATTGGATCGATAATAACGCGGGGATGACATCACAACCGAGTTGAATGTGTTCCATTTATAAGTCGTATTTTCATAGTTTTCATTAGCTCTAGCCGGGTTAGCCGTTGTTAGCGATGCCAGTTGATAACAACGCATTACGCAGTTTTTTGTACAAACAGCGTAACATGTCTACAGATAGAAGTTGGACGGGACGGGACCAATATGACAGAAGTGCTAATAACTGTATATTACTACAGCTTTAACGTTGGCTCAAAACGCCGTTCAACTGACAGCCTTTGTTGTGTTTGATGCTATGCTTCTTTTTAACTACTCAATTGTAATTCCCCAAAATAACATGATTGATTCCACACAACGCTCTTTGCCAAGTACAAATCTCTACTTTCATTAATTTTGGGGCGTCTTATTCAATTTTATAGCATTTGAAACCAAATTGAAGTGTTTTTGAAATAGTATTGAGAGTAAAAGTTGACATATTCCAGTCTGTGATTATCATCAACATCCATTCCTTTAATTTTAGTCTCAATAATTCCTCATTTCTGCTTTTCTAACTCAAACATTAAGTATAATTTCCTATAAATGAGGTTTATTGACCATAAATTCCAAAAATGACTGTAAAACTAAAGTTAATAAATTAGTGTTGCGTAGTGAAAACGTCAAAAAGTGACAAACATTGGAAAAAAGTGTCAAAAGTGTTGAAAAAGGGACAAAAACGCAAGAAAAGTTCAAAACAACGCAGACACAGCTCGCACCTGTTGCAGACCAGGTACAAACAGGTAGGAGAGCTGAGCGCGTGCAGAGGGTGGGGGGTGGCAGAGGGCGGGGCTGTTCAGGGAGAGAGGGGGGCGGCTCTCGGTGGCGTTTCCAACCAATCAGCGTGCCGGGCTCGGGACAGCGGCTCCCACGGTGCCAGCGGAGCTTTCAGGTCAGACGCAGAGCAACTCTGGGAGTTCTCAGAAGAGAAGAAAGCGAAGAAAAGTTTGGTGTGTGTGTGTCAGCAGCAGCAGCAGCGGCAGCAGCGGCAGTTCAGCGTTCATCCGCAGCCTGTGTCAGGCTCTATCTGCGGTGGAGAGGCGGTACAATCCTCAGCAGTGTTCTGAGACTGTACGGCCACGACCGCTTCCAGCCAGCCGGCCAGCCAAGCAGCCAAGCAGCCAGACATCCAGCCAGCAGCCAGACATCCAGCCAGCCAGCCAGCCAGCCGGCCAGCCAGCCAGCCAGCCAGCCGCCAGCCAGCCAGCCAACCAGCCAGCCAACCAGCCGGCCAGACAGCCAGCCTTTATGGACTAACACAGCTTTTATGACATGATCTGTCAAAGGGCTGCTTCCGACCTGCGCACGTCCATGTAAAACCTGCCCTCGTTCCTCACCCATTCTGACCCTGAAAGTTGGACGTAACATAGACTGAAGGGGAATTACAACACAAAAACAAGAAAGCATGACGGCCGATAAAGAGAAAAAGAGGTAAAGCATTTGATTTTTTATTTCCCTTAATTAATCCGCGCCTTGCAGATAATGGTGTGTGTTTGTCCAGGGTACAGTCGGCCTCTGTCTGTGCAGAGACCTGTTGCATGTGACTTGGCCTGCATGCATTTCTGCTCCCAAAGTGGTTGTTATAAATCACAGCCAGTGGCTTCATATGGCGTTCATAATCAAAAAAGCTTAATGTGTTTTTAATGCAGAAATGGCACGTTGGCAGTGATTAGACTCGTATGGAGGAAGTGGGTGATTTGATTTATTCTGTTGACATTGAGATTGTTACATACAGACCGTGAGTTTAACTAGATTTAATTCAGTTTTAGGGCTTTTTTTTATTAACTTTTTAGAACTTTTAAGACTTGTAACTTATGAGTGAAAACATAAGTCCTGCCAAACTAACTCCAAATGTTAAACTAAAATCTGAAGACATGTAGTATCCAGAAGTGCAATATCTCAGCTGTCTTTTAATTGTTTTTATAGGTCACAGCAAATGCATATTTTACCTCTACAGGCTCTATATTCTCTATTATGAATTACTGTTTGATGTCATTGAATCATTCTGTACAGTGGCACTCATCTGTAGGAAATACAAGCAAATGTGCAAAAAAGTTCCTTATAAAGGGAGATAGTTCTTTATATGAGTTGCTGATCATAGGGGACAGTTTTGTGGGTGTTTATGTAGCTCAGCAGTGGCTCAGGGGCAAGAGGAAGTACATTTTAGTGATATATATATTTTTTTAAATTAATTCATGTCGACATGAAGCTTCAATTTCCAGCAAATCCACTTCTTAACCTCTACCCTTCTTTCAGGGGCAATCACCAATCAGTGCTGACAGTATAGATATCAGACTGCCAAGTAAGGAAGATTCTAGAAATCTTGTAGTAGCTGTACAGTATAGTGTCCTTTTCCTGTGGAGGAGATTACAGCTGCTTAATCACCACTCAGAGTTCTGCTGAAAAACTGTTGCCACATATTTGGTGATTTAACTGGCAGCAGCTAAGACATTTTCAGTCTGCTTAGTAGAGCTGGACGATGTGGAGAAAATCAAATACCACGATATTTTGGACCAATTACACCAATATCGACATTGTGGGGTTTACACAATGGGAGTAAAGTGGATTTTTTTTGCACTATTCCTTCCCTCTCTTCAATTGTTTATTCATATTTCTTCAAAATTTGTATTCTATTGTATTGTTATACTGTATACTTAACAGTATTTCTTTTTTATATTTCGTACCGTCCTTTCTGTTTTCATTCTTCATATGTTAAAGGAGAATTCGGGTCGATTTCGACACGTAGCTCTGTTGTTTGTACATTTGGAGGTCTGTCAGTAGAGAGAAAAATGAAACCAATCCATGCTGCTACACCGAGTTCTCCTCCTGCTAGAGATAGCACCCAACAGGCTTAAACAGCACATAGAAAGTATAAAGTCACAGGAACAGCAACATTATGAACATCCCTCCTCCCCCTACCCTCACAGCATAAACATTCAAGGAAAAAAAAAGATGAAAATGAATAAAACAAAAACAGTGGTGATCCTGTTTATTTTGTCAGCTTCCACAAGCACCGCTGTTCAAATTTAATCATTAATTTCAGTCTGGTCACTTTCCAGGAACTGCATAAAAGTGTCCCATATTTCTGGGAACTTGATTAGTTTCTCTTTGGCAACATAAGTTATTTCCTCCAGTGCCAAGCATGACGCCATTTCTCATAACCACATCCCAGGCGTAGGGCCGTCCCTACGTTTTCACCTCAATGCAGGAAGCGAGGATAGATCGATCATAGGTGCATTTTTGTGGCCCAATGCAAAGTAATCAGGGTAAATACCTAATATACAGAGCTTTGCCTCAAGTGGAACTACCATATTAGTCATTTATCATATGACATATTAGTCACACAAATCTTGTAGGTTACATCTTTCCAAAATGACCGGACTTTTTGGTGTTCCCACATGCAAAATGTAAATGTGCTGTATTTATACATACATTTTTATTTCTAGTCTTAACAACTACTCAAAGCGCTTTTACATCATACAGGATCCATTCACACACATTCATACACTGGTCGAGGCTGCCGTACAAGGTGCCACCTGCTCATCAGATAAACACTCACACACATTCACACTCCGATGTGCAGCATCAGGGGCAACTTGGGGTTCAGTGTTTTGCCCAAGGACGCTTCGACATGAAACTGCAGGGCCAGGGATTGAACCACCAACCTTCCAATTGGCAAGCAACCGCTCTACCACTGAGCCACAGCCGCCAATAGGGGTAGTGACAAAGTGCCAACACTATCACTACATTTAGTACAGCTGTCAGGAATGTCAGGGTTATAGCAATGCAGTTTTACAGGTGTCACATAAGTTCTGAACAGCCACTTGTATTGCATTGTGTTTATAGTTTATGTTTGTGCCTTTCAGAGAAGCATTCCCCCACTCATTTTCTGTAATGAATATCTTTAAGTCATCTCTCCTTGCATTGAGTCTACCGTAGGAATTGTCCTTTGCATTGGATCGTAACATACAGTACCATACAGCACTGACAGCTGACCTCCAGCATCCTTATTACTTCTTTAATACACTTCTCTAAAGCTGACATGGGAGGCCTATCCAGTGAGGGTCGGAATCACCAGACGCCTCGCGATACGATATCATCACCATACTTATGCCACGATACGATGTTATTGCGATTTTAAACATATTGCAATATTCTGCGATATATAACCTTTTTTCCAACTTCTAATTTTTCCCAATTTCAAATGACGCCCCCAAAAGGAAGCTTTGTCAACATTTGTTTTATCTAACAAATATACATTTCTCTGTTTCTTCATATCATTATTTTATTGCTGCAAAATGTCAAGCAGACAAACTGACCAACACAGATATAATAAAAGATCGCTACTTGGCGCCTGTGTATCGATACAGTAACGCCACTGAAAATATCGCAATACTATGCTGTATCGACCCCCCACCCCTACTACCTATGGAGCGAGCCCCTGCAATTTTATGAAACTCCTTAACTGCAAGTATTTAAAGAAATGATTTCTAGGTAAGTCCTGTTTACAAATCAATTAATCAAAGGTCATTAGATTCCCATCTACAGTATGTATAGCTCAATTATTTTACTCAAACCTCTGTTAGCCCATGTTTAAATCCACCATCCGCTCTCCCAGGTACAAAGTTATCATTACCCCATATTGGGGCAAACTGAGAGTTTGTGTGCATCGCCTGGATAGGTGTGGGCCTCATGCCAAACAGAGAGAGTATTCTTTAAAAAGGTTATTTTTTTGTCTGCTTCTTAAGTTTTTTTTAAAATGAGTAGAATACAAGTATAACTGTAGAGGTAGACCCGATGTTGTAGTACGTTCAATAGTTAACCCCGCTGGAGGATCGGAAGCAGAGAAATCAAACATTGCTGTACGTAGCTGTGCTGCCCAGTAATACCACTGTAAATTAGGGACTTGGAGTCCACCGCCAGCATAGTAGAGAGAGCCGCAGTCTTGGACGTCTGTTGCTCCATATAAAATTTGAGAACAGGTTTCTGAGTTTACAAAAGAAGGATTGGGAAAATGCGAGAGGAATAGATTGAAATATATGTTGGAATTTGGGCAAAATTGACATTTTAAGAACTTTAATGCGGCCTAACATGGAGATGGGCATAGGCATCCATGTATTCAAAGAGTCAGTAACAGACTGTACTAAAGGATCATAATTAGAAGCAACAATATTTCAAAAATCTGGAACAATATTGATCTCCAAGTATGTAAACCCCTTCTGAGAAGGTGAGAAAAGAGTGGCAATCTGTAGGTATTGTCTCTCATTGTTATTCAAAAGCAGAATGGTGGATTTGGAGTTATTAACCTTTTATATCCAGAAAGATTCTATTACACTAACTAGTGTTGGTATAGATGATGCCAGATTGGACAAATAAATAGTAATATCATCCGCAAAGAGTGAGATTATATGCTCTGTTTCTTCTATTTCCCCCCCTAGGGTTCTTGGATGTAGCCGGATGGCCAGGGCTAGTGGCTCAATAGCAAACAAAATAGGAGAGGGGACAAGGGGCAGCCTGGTCGCATGCCTCTGTGTAATCTGAATGTTTGGCATATCTGGTTGTTTGTCAATATCTCAACTGTCGGATCTGTATATAGGAGCTAACAGGGCAAGTTTTAAACTTGTTTTTAGCCTCTAAACATGTTCAAAATGTCATTAAAGTGCCGATCCGTGTGAAGTGATTCCTTCTGAGGGAACACAGTGAATCTGACTGCTGGAGATGTGACAGAAATGCATGAAAGTTAATTCAGATGTGTGTAGTTCCTGTGTTGAGAGGCAGACAACAAACTACAACACAGAAAAGTATGTAGGCCATCAATTTAATGATTTTAAATGAGGTAGTGTCTCCAAACTTACCTCAGTTATAACTTGTCTCCTGCTAGTTGTACTACAGCACTTAACCCTTGACTGGTATTCGAGTCAAATTGACCCATTTTAAATTTTTACAAGAAGAAAAATGGTACAAATAATTTTTTTTTCTACCTAAAATCAGCACCTTACCTTATTTCCTGTGATAAACATGTATTCCTGACTCAGAACATTATTCTGGATATGACACTTATGTTGTTTCCATAGTGATTTTTAACATGAATTATAACCTGATGACAGAAAACGAACCCCAACGAACTTCCATCTTTAATAGTGTTCTAGTAGAGACTGATTCATTCCCTGAACATAAGTTATCTCAATTGTTTGAAATTGAGATAAAGACAATATTTCTTAATAGATTATGAAATAAAATTTTATTTTAGAATTGTTTTTAAAACCCCAAATAAGTCACGGGTAAATATGACCTGAGGGAAATGAGAGGGTCCCGAAAGTGAAGACAACACAAGGGTTAAAAAACATTTGTATCTCTTTTCTGTGTTGTAGTTTGTAGACGGTCCCTAAGCAACACCTTGCAGTATCAACACAGGAACTAAACACAGCTGAATTAACTTTCATGCTTTTCTTTCACATCTACAGCAGTCAGATTCACTGTGAAGGAATCACTGGTCATGGTGGGGGACTTTTAATGACGTTTTCAACATGTTAAGAGGCTAAAATCACCTTTAAAACTTGCCCTGTTTAAGCCTGTTGGGTGCTAACTCTAGCAGGATAACACGGTGCACCGACTGGTTTCATTTTCCTCTCTACTGACGTCACTACACATTTACAAACAGAGCTACCGAATTCTCCTTTAAGTGAGTGTTGTACTTTGAGAGCAAACATTAACAAAAGTCAAATTCCTTGTTAGTTTACGCAAACCTGGCCAATAAAGCTGATTCTGATTTAATGACTAAGTGGGTAAAGGCAAATAAAAGAACAGCTACAGCAAATGACATCACTTTACTGTAACGCAGCCTTTAAAACCAGGAAAAGACAACACATGCCATTTTACGATATCTAAATTTTAAGACGATATCTTGTCTCGTATGACGAAGTCCATATATTGATATATTGCCCGGCCCTAAAACCCCAGACAATGTTGGCTCCTGAAAACCAGCCCACCACACATGGATTTACACAATACTGCTCTGTGCTACACACCCGGGGAAATCAATATGTTTAACAATCATAGAGCTAGGGCTGGGAGATATGGAGAAACAACTAATATCACACTATTCCTGACCAAATACATTGATGTCGATATTGTTATGAAATTTTAGGATTGACGGTTACTTGCATTCACACAATATTTTTTACAAGATTTTAGATAAATAATCATCAATAATTTAGTAAACAAGTGAAATTATAGAGAAAAAAGAGATACTTCTAACCCAGCTGTATGCTGACTGTGTTTACAACAATAGTGTGCCGTTAAAACAAATCTGCAATTCTTCACATGATATCCCCTCAAAGTGTTTCACAACAGGTTTTCTGAGAAAATCGAGTTAGTATATGGTTGTTATTATCAATTTAGACAACGTCACTTTATCATGATATCTCGATATTTGAGTTCATCACAATATGATTCCATTGAAAGCCGATAAATCATCATGTTGAACTAACTGCCCCCTTGAGTTGACCTTCTCAAGTCTTTTCTTTCAATATTTGAGGTCTGCCTACTTTTAACCCTCATGTTGTCCTCATGTTGTCCTCATGTTGTCCTCATATTGTCCTCATATCAAATTGACCCATTTTCCTATATCAATGTTCTTTTTAATTCCCCAAAATAACATGATTGATTCCACACAACGCTCTTTGCCATGTACAAATCTCTACTTTCATTAATTTTGGGGCGTCTTATTCAATTTTATGGCATTTGAAACCAAATTGAAGTGTTTTTGAAATAGTATTGAGAGTAAAAGTTGACATATTCCAGTCTGTGATTATCATCAACATCCATTCCTTTAATTTTAGTCTCAATAATTCCTAATTTCTGCTTTTCTAAATCAAACATTAGGTATAATTTCCTATAAATGAGGTTTATTGACCATAAATTCCCAAAATGACTGTAAAACTAAAGTTAATAAGTTAGTGTTATGTAGTGTTGAAAACGTCAAAAAAAGTGACAAACATTGAAAAAAAGCATCAAAAGTGTCAAAATCGTAAGAAAAAGTTAAAAACATCGTTAAAAAGCATCGACAAAACTGTTTTTCAATTTTGACGGGAAGACAACACGAGGGTTAAACAACGTGTCTGTTGTGTCGTCGGTGGGCCGTCCTGCCTTTTGTGTTCATTGTTTATGAGGTCATGGGCCTAATCTTGTGAAATAATGCAGTCCTGGTTTCCAGCGTGTCCCAGTTTGTGTCGCCACAACCGCTTTTAGACCTGCAAAGATGAACCAATTAGTCGTCAACTTTTAAATAGAGTGCCAACTGTTTTGATAAATGATTATTTGCTTGAATTTAGAGCCTGATCGTTAAAGGATTTTTATGGCTGATACGATGCAAATATTTATTTAAAAATCCAATATTCCGATATATTGGCCAATATAGTTTAAAAAATATATCCAGAAACGCGTAACAAAACATATTTAACATAACAGATTTCCCTAACATTAGTTATTTGTAGTTATTTATGAGTTCTCAGTAAAATAATAATATAATATTTTGTTTTGTCACAACAGAACATCAAAATATATTAAAGTTCTGATAAATAAAATGTATAAAAATACAAACTTAACATGTGAAACTTAAAGTCCTTTTGAACAGAAACAAAATAACAAGAAAACATTAGTGTTTCCAACAGGGACGTTGTAGAGCGTCCTCTGGTGGACAGACTATGCAACGCCATCACTAACAGGGACGTTGTAGAGCGTCCTCTGGTGGACAGACTATGCAACGCCATCACTAACAGGGACGTTGTAGAGCGTCCTCTGGTGGACAGACTATGCAACGCCATCACTAACGGGACGTTGTAGAGCGTCCTCTGGTGGACAGACTATGCAACGCCATCACTAACGGGACGTTGTAGAGCGTCCTCTGGTGGACAGACTATGCAACGCCATCACTAACAGGGACGTCGTAGAGCGTCCTCTGGTGGACAGACTATGCAACGCCATCACTAACAGGGACGTCGTAGAGCGTCCTCTGGTGGACAGACTATGCAACGCCATCACTAACAGGGACGTTGTAGAGTGTCCTCTGGTGGACAGACTATGCAACGCCATCACTAACGGGGACGTCGTAGAGCGTCCTCTGGTGGACAGACTATGCAACGCCATCACTAACAGGGACGTCGTAGAGCGTCCTCTGGTGGACAGACTATGCAACGCCATCACTAACAGGGACGTTGTAGAGTGTCCTCTGGTGGACAGACTATGTAACGCCATCACTAACGGGGACGTTGTAGAGCGTCCTCTGATGGACAGACTATGTAACGCCATCACTAACGGGGACGTTGTAGAGCGTCCTCTGATGGACAGACTATGCAACGCCATCACTAACAGGGACGTTGTAGAGCGTCCTCTGGTGGACAGACTATGCAACGCCATCACTAACAGGGATGTTGTAGAGCGTCCTCTGGTGGACAGACTATGCAACGCCATCACTAACAGGGACGTCGTAGAGCGTCCTCTGGTGGACAGACTATGCAACGCCATCACTAACAGGGACGTTGTAGAGCGTCCTCTGGTGGACAGACTAACATGGTTGACTGTTTGAGATATCGATAGTTTGGGACAGACTATGGCCATAATATCAGACCGAGCCCTCGGTGGACAGACTATCTTGCTTTTTTTTTTTTTTTTTTCAAGAAATTCTCTGATGTCAGCTTGTTAAATGTTAATATGTTCTAGTTTCTTCTCTCCTCTGTGACAGTAAACAGATTGTCTTTGAGTTGTGGACAAGACATTGTAGGACATCATTGGGAAACACTGTGACGTTTTTCACCATTTTCTGACATTTTAGACTTCGAGACTTAGACGTAGACTTCTCTTTATTAATCCTTTTTGGGATAACTACCGCAAGGAAATGGAAATTTCCAGCATCCGTTTTAGCAAGAATACAGTATAGAAGACAGTATAAAGATAACAATAATAACAGTAATAATAATAACACAGACCGAACAACTAATGCACTGATGGAGAAAATAATCCACAGATGAATCGACAATGAAAATAATCTTTACTTGCATAAGTAATCACACAGTGGGAAAGACAATTAACACCTCACGTGTGGAAATTCTTGAATTCAATTGGCCCGTTCTTTGCAATGAGATAACAGATCGCGGCAGTGGAAACAAAAACAAATGGGACATTTAAATTTCGAGACTCTTTTAATAAAAATAAAGAAAGATAAAGAAGCTCGCTACTTTCACACTAAGGAGAGGAACATGGATTTGAATCAGCAGAGTTGTGTTTGCCTGACGCCTTTGTGTCTGTCCGGTCCTCGTGACTGTCTTCTCTCCGGCTCTCATCTCACAATCGCTATCAGATCAGGCGCAACGTGAACAGAGCAGGTATTAAGGCGGAGGACAGGGACACTGGACCTTCTGTCTTCGGGGATGAAAGAGAGAACATAACATTAAGAGGCAGAAAGTGAGAGGAGTACAGGGCTGTGTTCAAAATCACATACTATTCATACGAAGTATGACACAATTGGAGTTTGTAGTGCGTTCCAACTGCGTAGTACACTCTAAGAAATACTTCTGTAAAATA
Source organism: Percina caprodes (assembly GCA_013375575.1). Lineage (NCBI taxonomy): Eukaryota > Metazoa > Chordata > Actinopteri > Perciformes > Percidae > Percina > Percina caprodes. Next base: position 68,494 of record JABXJD010000488.1, on the reverse strand, counting down.
ACAGAAAAAGTTCAAAACAGCACATTACTCAGACTTTTTTTTTTTAACCCTCATGTTGTCCTTGGGTCAGATTAACCCATTTTCAGTAAAAAAAAATAAATAAAATTCACAAAAAACGGGCCACTGAAATAAGCACCCTCAATGTCAACATTAAAAAATATCAAAAAAACATTAAGAAAAGCACCCCCAACATTGAAAAGGTGACAAAAATGTTGGAATAAGTGATAATAATGTCGGAAAAAAGCAACCAAAATGGTTTTTTTCATGATTGACTGGAAGACAACACAAGGGTTAATTAAAAAAATGGAAATTATGTGTGTAGCTCAAATTTCTTTTTAGTAAACAAACAATGTTCTCAATGTGGAGAGCCCCTGGTGATAATTGGAGCAAATCTCATGTTGTGTTTTAAAAATAGTTATTTTGATGCTATTATAGTAGCGGCCCTAGCTCTCTCATTCAAAAGGCCATTTTCCTCGAAAACGAGAATACGGTCAATCTTAAAAGGGGCTCAGTTACATTCACAAAAAGACCCTAGGTTGCATTTAGGCGAGAGTTACGCTTTAACCCTCATGTCGTCCTCGGGTCAAATTTGACCTGTTTTCAGTTTTTTCATCACATAAAATGGGCAGTCGAAATAAGCAGAAAATGTCATTATTAGAAATATCAAATAACGTTGGAAAAAACATAAAAAAAGACCCAAAACGTTGAAAAAGTGACAAAAATGTCCGAAAATGCGCTAACTTGTTTTCATGGTTGACAGGAAGACAACACAAGGGTTACGATGGTAAAGTCCAGAAAGCCTTTAATATGTTCTTGGCTAAGTCATTAAAACATGCCGATGTGTTTCGGCCAATTAACCTGGATCCTATGTTTTTGTGACTGATGGAACAACAATCTCTCACATTGGTCCAGTATTAAGAAGGATCGCTGCAGTCGGCAGCGGAGAAACAAGCTACAATGTAAGTTAATAGGACAATTGTCCAGCTTGTATTTACCTTCACAAAAGTGCTCGTTTTGCTGCTGACAGACTCAGATTATTATTCTAAGTGTCTGACAACATTATGGAAAGGATCCCTTCAGAGATTAACCTTTAAAACCTCTTTCTGTTTAACCAGAGACAGCCCTGTAGTCGCTGGCGCTGAACCCACCAGACTCCATTTAAAAAAGCACTACTTTTAGAGTGCATAGAGCCAACATATGTTCACATGTAAACTTTGTGTTTATTATCACCAAAACTAGAGCTGTGATGGTTGGAAAAGTGGAAAGACGACCCGAAACAGCTTTTCATAGTTTTATTTTGTTTCTGTCGACTTCGACTGAAGTGTATTTTACGATGCTAAAGTAAAATTTCTTTTATGTTTAAAGGAAATCTTCTTACTTTTAATCTTACTCTTTAACAGAAAGGTTTGATTTCCTTAGAAATCCTTTTCATAATGTTGTCAGAGACTCCAGGTTGAAAGAAACAGTAGTTAGCCTTTAAGGCCTCCAGCAGGGCATCAGTACAACATGGTTTGCCTTTGTCTCTTACAGCTCATTGGCCAGTGATCACATGGTCAGTAGGTAAACAGTCACATGATTGGGGAGAACAGGTAAAGTCACATGACAGACCATGTTAAGCAGTGAATCAATCATCAATAGTCAAACACAATAAAATGACAAAACTAGTAACTAATAAGCAACATATTCATACCAAACATCGTTAAACCTCTTGTTTAGGCAGAGCAGCCTAGCCTCTCATTTATTTTTATGTTTTTATTTTTCTTATTTGTCAATAAGGGGTTGTTACAAAGAAATCGCCCCCCCCATACCTGTCTTCACTCCTGAGCCAAAGACACCATATTCAAAACAGGTCCTCAGGATTGGCTTACACTTACTCTGTCCCTCCAGTAAAAAGTCATCTTGGAAGGACAGCCTTTACATTTTTTTGCCCCATTTCTCTGGAATAGTTTGCAGAGTAATGTAAAGTTAGATGCTCTAGTACCAATGGGTCAATTCAACATGTTGAATAGCGGCCTCATTCATTTTAACTGTTTGACATAGTATAGTCATACGTCTTCATCAGCGTCATTTTAGAATGCGTCTCTCACTTTCTACTGCTCGTTCTTAACTTCTTTGTATGACATGCTGTCTACTTGTCTTGATACTGACAGTAAGTCTTTCTTATTTTCATTTTATTGTATTTTTGTTTGATATTTCACTTTGTACCAAGGTCACACTTGAAAATGAGATCTCAATGCGATTTTGCTGATTAAATAAAGTGTATATATACAGTATATATCATTTATTTACCACGACAAATGCACAATGGTCGCCCCCAGAAAAGTATATACACAACATCTGTCATCATGTCTGTCAGTATTCAGGTATAAAGGACACACTGGCTAAACAGCACATGGCATACTAAACCCAGACCAGGAGCGGTGAGTCCAGCTCAGCGACACCTTGGTGCTTCCACCAGAGAGCTGTCGGCCATTTTAGATAAGAAGGAGACCTGAAAGTGTGTCTCTGTCAGGCTACACATGAATTGTGTGTGTGTGTGTGTGTGTCTCACTAGTCTCTGTCTCCTCATTTTCCCTCTGTCAGTGTGTCTGTATTACACAGTAGCACATTGTCGTTGCTGCTGCCTGGAAGTCATAATTACTCTGATAAGTTGTGTAATTGACGACGGCTGCTCGGCAAACACACGGCATGTTTGTTTGAGAAGCAGCGTTTCAGATTAGTTTCATTAATATAACTCATGTTGATATCAGAGGATGAACTCAGTGGAATTTCTTCATGCGTTTTGATCCCTTGCTGTTACACAAATGTTAAAGAGACAACTTTTTATGGAGCATAATTCCTGTCAACCAAGATCTGCCTCAACAAGAAGACAATGCTGTATGTGCACGAAAGAAATAACACACATTGTAGCACTAGACGTCCTGAAAGTCCACGGACACGCACATCTTTTGGCACTTCAAGGACTCCATATCTATGAGAAATCCTGATGCACAATAACTGAGCTTCCTCTGTCGACTGCCTTATCTTTGATGTAAGAAGTTAATTCCAGTTTTAGAAGACAAGGAATTAAAGGCAAAAAATACTCAGGTGGTGCGAGACAGAAGAATGCTTAACTGCAGGGCACAAAGCTGGTCTGCATGCTGTTAGACTTGAGAAAACCAGACTTTTTGTGGAGGCGGTAATTAGCTCAAATCACTATCACCTGCTGGACCAACACTTTCTTTCAGCATGACTTCGTCTGGTTTCCCATTAAAGTAGCAAAAAGTGTGCAGTGTCATCGCTTTGACACGAACCCTACACACCAATGTTAAACGGTGGAAACGTCTGAACAAACATTCTGTGTAAATTGTGATTTCCCCTAAAACTGTTAAATATATTAAAACAGCCATTAACACTAGTGGTTCTCAAACCTTTTTCAATGGGAAATATTAATATACCAGAAGAAGAAGAAGAATGCCTTTTATTGTCATTATACACAAGTGCAGTACCTGTGCAATGAGATTGAAGCAAAACCCGGAATATAAAAATATAAGTAGTGCAGAAGAAGAAAAAAAAAAAAAGAGAGGGATGAACGTAGTTCCTGAGAGCAACTATGTATGTGTGTGTGTGTGTGTGTGTGTGTGTGTGTGTGTATATATATATATATATATATATATATATATATATATATATATATATATATATATATATATATATATATATAATGTGTCTTTTGTAGTTTTGAAAATGTTGCCCTTTCAAAAGTAAAAAAGAATAAATTAAGTTAAATTAGTATTATGTTTACTGAGGTAATAAATCAAGTGAGAAATAGGGCCATTTTCTTATAGACTTCTTTAGAAAAGGACTTCTTTTGGGAGCCGCCTGCTTTAAAATAAGAGAGTGAAAATAAGAGAGTGAAAGTAAGAGTGATAGTAAGAGTGCAGATTGTTTTTTGTGTGCATACAACCAACGTAACAACATATCCACTGATACAAGTTAGACAGGACTGATTGAGTGAGACACAAATTAGACAGAAGTGCTTATAACTGGATGTTACTACAGCTTTGACTACTGTTGATGCACGGAGCAGCCATGTTGGATTTTGAGCTCGGGGTACCCGGAGGTTGTCCGAGTTACGAGCTCTGAAATCTAAGTCCGGGGGGGGCGCGTAGTCTATATCGGCGACGTTTCATTTCCAGGGTTGTTCAGGTGCCGCAGGAGGTTTCGCCAGATGTCCGTCATCTTCCTCTTTCTTTGTGTTGGTGTTCTAACCTCCGGTAGATTTCTGAGGACTATGGTTACCTGGTCCTCAGATCTCTGCAGGGTAAATCCAGACAGCTAGCTAGACTATCTGTCCAATCTGAGGACTATGGTTACCTGGTCCTCAGATCTCTGCAGGGTAAATCCAGACAGCTAGCTAGACTATCTGTCCAATCTGAGTTTCTGTTGCACGACTAAAACAACTTTTGAAAGTACACGTTTCACCAAAACAAGGCTATTTTGCAGCGGTACCGTTGCTCTGTCTGGCAGAAATGCCACTGAACCAGAGCATGTTTCTCTCCCAACCCAGAATGCTGTGTGGACTAGCCAGACCTCCTTGTGCAGCGCTGTGGAGGAAGGTCTGGCAATGCAAGACTAGGGAAGCATATTTCCAACGTCGACCTCTTAAAATCCAACTTCAAAGTACAAATGAAACGCAGTATAACCCCAGTTAACTGCCCTGGTTGATGTGGTGTGTCACTGCTTCAGTCACCTTTTACCCAATGTGACACGGTAGCCTAACACATCACAAGTGTTTCTCACCTTACATTTCCACTGCTGACTACATTAAATAGTTTTTTTTTTTTTTACAACCCCTGACTGATACCAGAAATAAATTGAGGGCCTGTGAGGAACCCCAGTCACTTCTTTCAACACGCGAGTCGGCTGGAAACAATGTTCAAAGGTCAGAGTCCAGGGCAGCTGCCAGGCAGATATACATTACACGACTGTGGAGAGATTGATCCATACGGGTGTGTTTTCACTGTCTTTTCAAGACCTCTTGGGTGGACTTAGAATGTGGGATCTGAAAAATATGAATTTAAATACTGTAGCTATTCTCATTTAGCCATTTTTCCTATTTACTGTAGCGTTACGTGTCGTTAAAAGGCTACATTAGGAGATAAATTCATAAGATTGTATTTTCAAAGGAGATATAATTTGCATTTCACACTGAGATCCTTAAGCATTAGAATGCTTAAAGTAATATGTGCATTAGACCCGACCGATCGGCCGATATTAGGCATTTCCCGATCTATTGGTATCGACATTTATAATTTTTTATTTTTTTTTATTTTTTTATTTTTAATATTCATCCATCAGAATCAATTATAGTGACAAATAAATGATTCTAGTTAGTTTGTCCACCAGAGGGCGCTCTACAACGTCCCTGTTGGCAACACTTATTTTATTTGTTTTGTTTTTATTCAAAGGACTTTAAGTTTCATATCTTAAGTTTGTAGTTTCATACATTTTATTTATCAGAACTTTAATATATTTTGATGTTCCTCTGTTCTGTTGTGACAATAAAACAAATTGTTTAATGAGAACTCATACAAATAACTAATGTTAGGGAAATCTCTTTATGTTTTGTTACGTGTTTCTGGATTGAATTTAATAGATTTTTAATAGATAATAGATATATATATATATATATATATATATATATAGATAGATAGATAGATAGATAGATAGATAGATAGATAGATAGATAGATAGATAGATAGATAGATAGATATGGGTTTATATAAATAATGAAATAAAAAGACAAATATTTATATAGTGTTTTTCTTGCATCACAGCTTTGTTCGCCACCATCAGCCATCTGGTGCCATCAGTTTTATCATCTTTTGAGAAATACTTTGTATTTCCTGTTTAACAAGGTATCTTATCACTGTCGCGCTAAATGCTTGCTCTTGTGGGAACTACTAGAACTGTTGGGTCTTTGTGAATTATAGAGTGTGGTCTAGACCTGCTCTACCTGTAAAGTGTCTTGAGATAAGTTTGATGTTATGATTTGATGCTATAAATAACATTTAAGTGAATTTAATCTTAGCTCCAGATTCACTGACTCCCATTTTCTGAAGCTTTTAGCTGCATCTCACGGTCTTCCTCTGCATCTCACGGTCTTCCTCTGCACCTCACGGTCTTCCTCTGCATCTCACGGTCTTCCTCTGCATCTCACGGTCTTCCTCTTCATCTCACGGTCTTCCTCTTCATCTCACGGTCTTCCTCTTCATCTCACGGTCTTCCTCTTCATCTCACGGTCGTCCTCTTCATCTCACGGTCTTCCTCTTCATCTCACGGTCTTCCTCTTCATCTCACGGTCTTCCTCTGCATCTCACGGTCTTCCTCTTCATCTCACGGTCTTCCTCTGCACCTCACGGTCTTCCTCTGCACCTCACGGTCTTCCTCTGCACCTCACGGTCTTCCTCTGCACCTCACGGTCTTCCTCTGCACCTCACGGTCTTCCTCTGCATCTCACGGTCTTCCTCTGCATCTCACGGTCTTCCTCTGCACCTCACGGTCTTCCTCTGCACCTCACGGTCTTCCTCTGCACCTCACGGTCTTCCTCTGCATCTCACGGTCTTCCTCTGCATCTCACGGTCTTCCTCTGCATCTCACGGTCTTCCTCTGCACCTCACGGTCTTCCTCTGCACCTCACGGTATTCCTCTGCACCTCACGGTATTCCTCTGCACCTCACGGTCTTCCTCTGCAACTCACGGTCTTCCTCTGCAACTCACGGTCTTCCTCTGCATCTCACGGTCTTCCTCTGCACCTCACGGTCTTCCTCTGCACCTCACGGTCTTCCTCTGCATCTCACGGTCTTCCTCTGCATCTCACGGTCTTCCTCTGCACCTCACGGTCTTCCTCTGCACCTCACGGTCTTCCTCTGCTCTAGTTGGCATGATGTGCTTTTCACAGTGGAGGCCTCCGAGAAAACTCCCTTAGCTTAGGAATACCATGAGATGTGGTTGAATGCACCTGAAAATACAAGTCAGTGGACCTTGAGATACCATATATTTTTTGTTAAACAGGAAATACAAACTGAACGTCATGGCTCTTGTTTAGATAACGCCGATGATGTAACCGACACCAAGGTCAACCGTGATGATGGGGGCTGTAAATAGTTTCATCTTTCATGTAAAAAACCTAACAAGGAGACATTGAGTTAGTTATTTTTTTGTCAAACTACGATTCCAAAAGGCCAAGCGTGAACTTTCACGTGCAAGTTGATTTCATCTGGTTTTGCCATATAGTAGCAGAAGTGGGCCGTGTCATGGCTTTGACACGCCAAACATGACATGTGACCTGTGATTTCCCAAAAAAGTGTTAAATATGTTAAAATAAACTGTATGAACATCCCACCTTCTGGCAGGTGCAGGTAAGAAGAGGCTGAATGGATTGAGTGCAGAATGTGCAAAAATCTAATTATATTCATATATAATGGAGCGGATTCCTTCTATGCATGCTGTGTTCCTGGTCCGAATGTTAAAGGATGAGTTTTAAGCCCTTAAAGGATCTTTTAGGTTTAAAATGTCTCCTAAACACAGATCATTGCTGCTCCTTGATAGATAGATAGATAGATAGATAGATAGATAGATAGATAGATAGATAGATAGATAGATAGATAGATAGATAGATAGATAGATAGATAGCATTTATGGTTATTGTTCATGGTAACATACAACAACATTTGGAGAGTTCTTCTGTTCAGTGGAACACAGTTTAACAACAAAACCAGGACATCACATGCATTCTGCCGGGTTTGAATAGAAGGTTTATTTTTGACATCGACCCATCTGGGATCCACTCAACATCCTCTGATCTTATCTATTAGTCAAAATAATTCATACTTTCTGCCTTTTTAACTAAAAATGTATGTATAATTTGATATAAATAAGGTTTGTTGGCCATGAATTCCAAGAATAAGTGTAAAACCTATTATTAAACCAGCTCAGGTTTCTTTTTTAAGAAAAAGCGCCAAAAGCTGGAAAAAGTGACAAATAAATCAGAAAAAGCGTCAAAAACATCGGAAAAGCACAATAAAATGCAATTTTTGACCTGGAAGGACAAGTTCATGGTTAACGGGAAAACAACACACGGGTTAAAAAAAGACCATTCTAAGGCAGGAAAAACCCTTGTGCTAACTCATAAAATGAGAGGGGAGGGAGAGGGAGGAGAACTAGTCGCCAAAAACAAGATGGAGAGAACAGAAAAGGGAGGACAGAAAGCTGTGAAACAAAGTCAACTGGGGTTGGAGGTGATATAGAGATGAACGGGGAGTAAAGAGAGAGAAGCAGCTCTGACATGGTGTCAACTCACCGCTTCACACCATCGCACCTCTCTACAGCGAGCCCGGGCCCGGTTGGCACGGCGCCGCCATGCCTCTTTTGTGTGCTAACCCCTGCCAACACCCCCTCCCAACTCTACCCAAACATCACGCCACTTAGCGCAGCCGCTCAACATGCCCTCTGAAAGACGGAGGAATGCAGCGAGAGGCGAGAGGGTAAAGCCAAAATGTCTGAAAGTAGGAGTAGGAGGAGTAGGAGAAGGAGTGGCTTTATCATTTATTCAGCGACGTATTGAGTTAAATGATTAACTCGAGTACTTTGCTTCAATACAGTTTTAAGTTTGTGCATTTTTCCTCTGTATTGCAAGACAAAACATATTGTACTACTACATGTATCTGACTGCTGTGGTTACTGATTACTTTGCAGATTCATGCTTTTATGGGATATGATCATCATTTTTTATAAAAATAAATTCTGAAAGTGTTTTGCCACCAAGTCTTTTGGGGTTCTACTCAAGTCTTAAGAGGTGAACTGTTATTTTTAGGGCTGCAAAGATCAATTATTCTCATAATTATTCAATGAAATGCATTTATTTGATGTTTCATTGGCTGAAACGATTTAGTCTACACTGTAAATAACGGCTGTGAAATCTCCAGTTATTTCCTTTAGATTTCACAGTAACACTACTGTATATGATTTTTACAGTGAATGCTGTAAAGTACATTACAACCTTGTCGATATGACAGAATCACAGTAGTAGTAGTAGTATTAGTTGAAATCACAGTAGTCAAAGCATTACTGTAAAAAAATCACAATATAGCCACTATAGTACTGTAAATAGTACAGTAAACTATTGTAATTTTACTTTTTTTTATCTTATGTTGTGTTTAATTGTTTTGGCTTTTACTGTAAAAAGAATTCACAGTAACTTGCTGGCCAGTTGTTGCCAGTAAGTTACTGTAAATTTTACAGTGTATAAAATCTCAGAAATAGTCCCCCCGAGCCTCAGGCACCATCTTTTACAGCCTGAGGGAATGGAAGTGTACTTCATGCTGCCTTCTCCCTGCAGAGTAATCATGTGTTTTAGGGGCTGTGGTGGATGTGGAATTTCCCAAAGCCATTGTCCCGGATCATTTTGGGGAAACAGTTTTATGTCTACATGACACATCGGGAAACTGAACCTTGAACACTGACATTGTATACTTGGTTTATTAACTTACAAGAAATCCCTGACCCGACCTTATGACCTTATGACAGATGTTGGTTTCCTTTAAAAAAAACAAACACATACTTAAATTTTTATCCATGTTTTTGATTGATTTTTCATTTTTTTTTTTTTTTTTTAACCATGTAAGAAAACCGAAAAGGTCATATAGAAAATATTACACAAAACAAAAAGCATATTGTGATATATGAATGAGGAAGAATGAAAACAAAGCAGCAACATAAGAACGTAACCACTTCAGCCGGTTTGCCAGTTTTGAAGATGATGATTTCTGTCATATGAACAATAACTAAACTCCGAACCAGTGGATTATGAGCTTCACAAATGGCTCCGTGTGATGAGCTGCTAAAGATCTAATGGAAGTTGAGGGTTCAATTCTCTGACATGGTAACACTTTTTCTCGACATACAATACTATGACTTTTTTTTTGGTACTTTTTTGACATGCTATACTATGAATTGGTTGTGACTTTTTTTCCACATACTATAATATGAATTTTTTGTAACTTTTATTTCAATATAATATACTTGTTTCTCTGTGGTTAAGAATCTGTCTTTGTGCTTCGAGACTCCGCTGTTAGTGTTTGTGGTTTTTAGAGGTCTTATTTAGCGTGTAAACACGTAAGAAGATAGGCGACCTGAACACGGGGAAGACAAATACAAACTGGGGGCTAAAACAGAGTGAGAGACATTCAGTAGTCAAGTGATGGGGACACAGAGGTGTCCCAGCTGTCTGGATGGTTTGGTTTTGTGATCTTTTCATTGTGATTTAGTTCTCTGTGGAACGATGAACAGCGGGGGCCGTTCGAAGAGTTAATGACTGACTTTAGGTTTTAACTGAGCCAGCGGCTGCTTGTGGTGGACTTTATACTTTCAGATGTGTAGATGTGTCGGGGCGGCTGTGGCTCAGTGGTAGAGTAGTTGCCTGTCAATCGGAAAAGGTTGGTAGTTCGATCCCCGGCCCTGCAGTCCCATGTCGGAGTGTGAGTGTTTATCTGATGAGCAGGGGGCCACCTTGTACGGCAGCCTCGGCCACAGTGTGTGAATGTGTGTGAATGGTGATGGTTCCTATGTAAAAGTGCTTTGAGTAGTCGTTGAGACTAGAAAAGCAGTATATAAGACATTAATTTTACATTATGTAATTACATTAATGCGGCCAGCAGAGTGGAGAACAGGGTAATCATACAGGATGTAAAGGCTAATAAAGCACTCTTTCAGCACTGACAATGCTTATTGGATGAGGAGGATGAGGATGATGAGGATTTTTAGTTTTTTGCAGCTTTTTACTTAAAAATCTAGGGCTGGTTATCATTCAAATATTTACGATACCGGTACTGCTACCAATACCGGAACCTAAACGATACTTTTTCTGATCTATAAAACAAAAAGAAATGACAACATTACACATCACGGCACTGATCTTTTTATTCATGTTTCAGCTCCTACTACGTGTAACGTAGAGTTTTTCCTGCGCCCCTCTACGACTTATAACCTTAGACAGCCAATCGTGGACATTGTAAGATCTTGGTAGAAGAATGCTGCTTGCTTATTGGCTCACTGATGCTGACGAGATTGACTCCTTAGGGCTTTGAATGTCGAGGCATTAGAGGCAGTTCGTTCGGTGCCTAGAAAGTATTGAAATCTATACCCAGCCTTGAAAAAAATCCAAGATTTCTTTATTAACCCTTGTGTTGTCTTCCCTTCAACCATGAAAACGTTTTCCCCTTATCTCAACATTTTTGTTGCTTTTTCCAAAGTTTTTTTTTATAGGAAGTTTTTTTCATAGATTTTGCCGCTTTTTCCAAAAAATTTTAACTTGCTTTATTTTGGATATTAAAAAAACTTTGAAAACGGGTCATATTTGACCCAAAGACAACATGAGGGTTAAAAGGAGCAAATCCTGCAGTTTTTATGTTCTTTTTCAAAAATGTGTTGTTTCCTGTTGCCAGGAGATGCTGATTACCGCTGACAGTAATCAGTATTTAATGACTTCCTTATTTGCATGCCGTAGGCAAGGTCTTCCTGCAACATTTACAGCTCAAGGAATGGAAGACAATTATAACAATATAATAATAATAACAACAAAAATAATCAGTGTTGCCAACAGGGATGTTGTAGAGCGCACTCTGGTGGACAAACTATAAAACGCCAATGCTCATAACATGAGTTTTTTTTTTATTGGCCATTATAAAAGCCGATACCGATAGTTTGGGTAATGCCTAACATGGGCCGATAGTATTGTCTCTAATATTTATACGTGCTTGGTCGGGACTCTTGGCATCATATTTTGGCGCTGTGTAAATTTTTTATGATGTACGTTTAACTGACATGCAGCACAAGAACGAGACAGTTGGCTGTGAAGCCCCTTTGGCCCTCAGGAAAAACAGCAGAGGAGGTCTGGGAAACCTTTCTTTGCATCTTTCCATTGTTATTTTTATCTCACTCATTCTCACCCGCCCCGCCCGCCTACTCTTCCTCCTGCTTTCTGTCTTTGTGTTGTTGTTTTTTTCTTCCGTGTCTTTTTGCTCATATCACATTCTCTCATATTTATCCTTGCCTCCCAGCTGGGCGCTCTGCCTCTCCTTGCTCACTGTGTTGGACTTGTCCACCCCGCCCCCTACGTCTATGGCAAGGCAAAGACTTGAGTGACAGAATAATTCTCCATTAATGGATCGGGTCACTCAAAGACTCATTTATTCGTCTGGGCTTCACGTCACAATCAATGCAGATTTAAGATATAAAAACAGCAGAAACTCACAGTCAAAGGAAAATACATGTGGAACAAAAATGTATGGGTAGGACATATGTTTTATGTAGTAGGAGATTTATTTAGGGCCTATTTCACAACTTCTGAAGAAGACAAAGGAGGTGATTAAGCTCACCTAAAAATTCTAAAAGAAAGCATCTACCTCAAATCGCAGTCCATGCACAAACCCCCCACCCATTTTGCCTTCATGTTGAAGGTCATTAGACCAGGCCTATATGTTCCCATCTCTCCCCTCCTTCAGAACTCTGTCTCCCTGCCGTTTCCTATTTCCTGTCCGCCAGCTCCCCTTCTTCTTCCTCTGCTACCAAAATGGCTTCCTGAGCCACTGTGTGTCGCCTGGCTGAGCTCCAGGTCCTCCCAGACTCCTTCAGGTTGAAGTACAGCTCCCCTGAATTCAGGTCAAGTTCTCTCATTTTCCAGCTTGTTAAATACCAATATTTTCTAGTTTATTCTCCCTTCTGTGACAGTAAACTGAATATATTTGAGTTGTGGACAACAACAAAAAGACATCCGAGGACGCCAAAATCTTGGGCTTTGGGAGACCAGCCCCGTTCTCACCCCCAACTCGTCAAATACTGACGCTCGGTCAGTGGCTCTCAGTGTCAGATATCGACGTAGAAATCCCCCTAAAGAGAGTCTTCCTCGCTGTCTGTCCCTCCTGTGTGTTAAAAGCTTTCTCCTTCTGCCTCATTTTCAACGATTTTAGACAATCTCGCTCTGCAAAAGTGAATTTGTGACTCTGACAAGCTTCGAAAACACACCTGAGCGGAGAGGGGCTGAAAGCCAGACACCGCTGCCTGCATCAGAACGTGGTTTCTATCTTTTTTAGCTGAAGCTTTCTGGAAAAACATTATGAACTCACTAATGTCCCAAGATGCAGCAGACAGTCCATCCAGGTTTGTGTAGATGTTAGATACCATTGTATGATTTATTTGAACATGACAGACACACATTACACCTCATCCATGGAGTGAAACTAATGCAAAGAGTCAATCTGTGACAGAAAGTACTAACAAAGAGACAATTTACCCCCAATTCCCACCCCACCCTCCCCTACAAAGAGATATAATTGAGATAAAATAGGGTAAAATGGGTTCTGATACAGGTAATTGTGGTAGTGGTAGTCTAATATAGGCTGTGCATGCCTTCACATACTGTATATACATACTAACATACAGGACATGAATGCTTATACGCTCACAAAGACAAACGAATAAATAAAAAAATAAAAAGTAAAATAAAATCGGAGAGAATGTAAAAGCAACAACAAAAACCAAAGCAAACAGTCCTTTTTATTCTTAAACTTGAGTATCACTTTTTAACTTGTGCTGCAAACTGTAAACTGGTACGGTGACTAAGTGAAAAATGGCACGAGGCTCGCATTCCTTTCTCTTTAAGTCTCTGTAATCCTTCTCTACAGATTACCCTTAGTCATTGCTTTTCAGAAAACGAATGAAATGCAGCTTTCTCTTTCTCTCTTTCACCTCAGTAACCACTTCGAGAGAGAGTCAGCTTTAAAAGAAAACTGGCTTTCATCACTAGAAGGCACAGAATGTTCCTTCAGACAGGAAGTGCACTACAACGCTCCTGCACATAAAAACCAAAGCTTATTGTTGAGGGATTATCGGCCATTTTCTGGCAGTTTTGCAGATTATGTGTATCTATATTTTTATTTTCCTGGTAAACCATAACGTTACACAATGAAAAAGTGTTCTACAGCTCTGTATCCATCCGTTTGCTTCAGTTTCACTCCCCACTGAGTCTGACTTAATGACCCCCCCCCAAAAAAAAACACCATCTGACTCTCCTTTCACAGAGGTATTATGTTGAAAGTTTTCCAAATGAATTAAATAATTGCTTAAAGCTCTTAAACAAAGTGTTGTGTTGGAGTTTGTAACTATCCAAAATCTTAAAGCTTTGGTGTGTAACTTTTTGATATCAATGAATGTTTGTTACGTTCAAGCCATAGGGAGCTCGAGCACCCACGGAAAATACTGAGCACCCATGTGTGCCAGACTGCCAGTAGGCTACATTCATTTAAAGTTAAACATTGCAGTTGGTTCATGTTATTTATTTATTTTTTTTAATCATCCGTGTCCTCCTTGGCTACTAGCAACTGCAAAGGAGGAGGGTTGGGGGGGTGCATCACGGAAGGCTTGTATCACGTGGACGCGCGACAGTTTTGTTGTTGTTTACTCAGAGTGGGTGCGACAGAAACTACGCACTGTAGCTTTAATTTTGACTTCAATATTTTCGTTTTCGTTGTGAATGCATATTTGTTCCGTATACACTACCTGCCCAAAGGTTTGGGGTCACTTAGAAATTTCCATTGCACTCGATTATAGACGGAATACCATCTGAGATCATTGCTTTTTTTAACCAGGGCAGCAGTTTTCAGATTACATTATGTGCTTACATAATTGCAAAAGGGTTCTCCAATGTTTTCTCAGTTAGTTATTTAAAATGATATCAGATTAGTGAAGTCTTTGGAGCATCGGATGAAAGGTTGCTGATAATGGGCAATGTAGATATTGCATTAAAGTTCACCCCCCCCCACACACACACACACACACACACACACACACTCAGATAAGCTGGTATTCTGTCTATAATGGAGTGGTATGGAAATTTGTAAGTGACCCCAAACTTTTGACCGGTTTTGATCGGTTATCGGTTTTATTAACAACTAAAAACCAGTATCGGTCCATTCCTAATGTCATTTCCCCAGAGAAGTTTGTCATTAAACTCCCTGATATTTTTCCCTCTGTTCCGTTCTCCAACGTTGTAACATTGTTTTTCCTGGATAACCGGCCAGGTCAACCGGCCGCTTTCTACATCTGTCCCCTAAACCCTCCGCCTCGCGCTCCTCTCACCCTTTGGTGCATGTACCTGTCCACTCGAAGGGAACCCTTTGGTACATGTACCTGTCCATTCGAAGGAACCCTTTGGTCCGCTCTCGTGTCGTAACGCCATTCCCACGTTGAGATCTCAGAGATCAAAGATGAATTCTTTTTTGACAGTTCAGATTAGGGATGGACGAGATGGCCTAAAATACATATAGCGATATACATTGCAGCCTCTTGCGATAACGATTTAATTCAATATATAAATTATAATAGAACCATTTCCTACCAAGTTACATAGACAGTAAAGAAAGCCAAACTGCTAAATGTATTTTTTTTTTTAAAGAGAAAGAAACGTAGTATGTAGTTTTGAGAACATTTATAATGCAAAACTGTAATTATACAACCGAATGTTGCAGATAAATAAAATTCAAGTGCACTAATGGCAGAGACTTTAACAAAGAAAAAGCTTAAAGTATTGGGTTTCTTTTTCCTTTAGTGCAAACTATTGTTAAAGGCAGTACACTGAGTGTAAGTCCTTGGTTCTTAAATGCCACCCGAGATGCAGAGAACAGGAAAAACTGGAGTCTTTTGAGTTAAGGAACAGTCACAGTCCTGGAAGTGCGACGTCTGCAAACACCGGCTGCCAAGATTCCAATGGTCTGTTACATGGTGAATCGACCGTTATATTAGGGCTGCATGATTATGGCCAAAATGATAATCACGTTTATTTTGATCAATATTGAATCCATCCATCTTCATCTGCTTATCCGGTATCGGGTCTCGGGGGCAGCAGCTCTAGCAGGGGACCCCAAACTTCCCTTTCCCGAGCCACATTAACCAGCTCCGACTGGGGGATCCCGAGGCGTTCCCAGGCCAGGTTGGAGATATAATCTCTCCACCTAGTCCTGGGTCTTCCCCGAGGCCTCCTCCCAGCTGGACGTCCCTCCACCTAGTCCTGGGTCTTCCCCGAGGCCTCCTCCCAGCTGGACGTCCCTCCACCTAGTCCTGGGTCTTCCCCGAGGCCTCCTCCCAGCTGGACGTCCCTCCACCTAGTCCTGGGTCTTCCCCGAGGCCTCCTCCCAGCTGGACGTCCCTCCACCTAGTCCTGGGTCCCCGAGGCCTCCTCCCAGCTGGACGTCCCTCCACCTAGTCCTGGGTCCCCGAGGCCTCCTCCCAACTAATTTTATTGTCACATTGTGCTACATTCCTCTTATGTTGGAGTTGTATGCCCGTTGTCTAACAGACAAAATATCAACGGGGATTTTGGCCACTTAAATGTCTGCGCTGCTCTCTGATGCTCTAAAACAGACGTTAGAGGCACCAGAAACATCGCTGCTAGAAACACCAATAACACGTTACACAGCAGGTGACGTTAACGTTGGCTTAACAGGAGAGATCCAAACACAGGCACGGCAATGCAGAAGAAATGGGTCCCGTAACGCACGTAAAAACAAAACAAAAAACGGAGCGTTTTATGAAACATCAATCACGCAGATTTGATAGTGGGAAGCCAAAATCATGATTAAAATTGGATTAATTGTGCAGCACTACATTATATAGTGAATCGTCCGGCTGGTGAAAGGCTCCGTGGAACAGCTCCACCACGGGTCCGTCGTAGCAGCTTACATCCAAAACCAAGTCCAAATAATGGATGTTGCTCCTCTGTTTCACTTCCAGCCATGTTTCCTCCATCATGTGACCATGATGCATTGCAGCCACGGATGTATTAAGAGAGCGGTTGCAGCTCGGGGCTCTACATTTTGCGGGGAGATTGCATCAACATACATCATCGCAATATAATTCAAATGTCATTCATAGGCCAAATTTGGTCTCGTTTGCATTGCATATCGTTTCTATCGCCCATTACAAGCTCAGATCGTTGCCACTTGATTTTTATAAAACACTAAATTGATTAAATGATAATCATGAGAGTCCCAATATGCCACTCACCTCTTCTTTATATAAATTCTGTTTTCATTTAGAGTACCAGTGATGCAACAGTACATTTCATTGTCTGAAATAATACGCCCCAGTTGTTTTTTCCTCTTTTCTTTTCATATTGGTATATTATTTTACCCTTAATCTTTGTCCCTTTGTATTATACTATTTGGATAACACTTAACATATGGAGCAAAAGAAAACATGGGATAAACATGACTTGTCTTAAACTCATTGTAATGAAAATGTTAAATACTTAAATGAATATTATCACATTATAAATAATACTGTGACAGTTATGGTTTGTTTTCTTCCATTTAACCGACCCTAGATTTAGGATTGTTTACATAATTTCAGATGTGCACTTGTGGTTGTTGAAGCTTAGTTTTTTAGCATCTATTGTGTTGAGGTAAATATTGAAATTGTTATGATTTTGTTTTGTGGTCATATTACGGAGACACACACATATTATATGTATTTATAATATGTGTGTGTGTGTGTGTGTACTGATGCACATTTTATTAGTGCTGGATTTGATTCATTTTACGTAAAAGCTACACATTGTTTTTATTATTTTTAACTTTATTTGGCCCCGTCTCCTTGCCTGTTAAAGGGTCAGTTCACCAAAGTTATAAAAGATTTTTCTCTCTTGCCCTTATGTATCTGTAAAGATTGTCAGTTATATTTTTGGTCTTCAATTTTGAGATATTGGTGAGATAAATAAGACTCATAATATACATTAGAATAAAAAAAAAAAACATGTACAAAAGAGAAATAAATCAAACTTTATCTGAAACATTTCTTAGTTGTAGTGTTGGCAGTAAGTAACTGGGAAACTGTTTACAAGACAGGTATCTCAAAGAAAAACTATAATATGTGCATGGAATACATAAAACTCTTTCTATGCTGTAATTAATTAATTTCCCACAGTGCCAGTTTAAGTCTCAGCCCTGCAGCTTGTTTGGTATTCTGACGGAGGGTCGCTGTGTGGTCAGCCATGCTCCCTCACACCACCTGTTTTCTCTCTCTCTCTCTCTCTCTCTCTCTAACTCCCCTCTGTCTGTCTCTTCTTCTCTCTCTGTTTCTCTCTCTCTCCCTCACTCTTTCACACCTCTTTTCTCAGGAGTTGATGTAATTTATTTGAGTGTATATGTATGTTTTTATTGGCCTGTTGTTTTGAAAAGAGATTATTTTGTAAATAACGATTTGGAACATTAATTAACGTTCCTTTACAAATCAAAATCTCTCTCTCTCTCTCTCTCTCTCTCTCTCTCTCTCTCTCTCTCTCTTTTCTCTGTGCCTCTTTCAATCAGCTAGTCTATCCCGACCATCAGCGTGGCGTGGGCGGGTTTGTTTGTTTGTGCCAGAGTGTGTGTGTGTGTGTGTGTGTGTGTGTGTGTGTGTGTGTGTGTGTGTGTGTGTGTGTGTGTGCCTCTCTTTCATGGACTATCAGAATCATCAGCAATCTCCTGCATCGTTCTTCCCCTGATTTAGCTGACGTCGGGGCCCCTGTCTGGGATTTGTTTGGCCGTGTTTGTGTGTGTGTGTGTGTGTGTGTGTGTGTGTGTGTGTGTGTGTGTGTGTGTGTGTGTTTCCAGAACTCTATGTTCCTCAGGATCACAGATTAGCCAGTACTGTATTGTTGCTCTGTGTTTGTGCTCGACCAGGCGCCACAACTACAGGAAGACCCACCGTAAGCAAGGAAAGTGTGTGTGTGTGTGTGTGTGTGTGTGTGTGTGTGTGTGTGTGTGTGTGCCTTCTACAATAATAGCAAAAGATAAATGTATGAATACATTTTTGCGCAGAAGGCAGACCGTAGGTTTTGTCGTTACTTACATTGCAAGTGCCATTTAATTGCGAGGATAAAGAGGAGGAACGATTACAGCGAGCAAAACGTTAAGTTGTTCATAAGAGAAGCTAACTATTGTTTTAAAGTGGACTACAGTGTTTAAAAAAAAATAATAGTGTCTTAGCTGCTCTGTCAACACTTGAAGTTGATCATTAAACAGGCAGACTGTTCCTTTAAGGCCGAGGTAAGGTGCGGTCAGATGTTCAGGCTTCAGTCGACGTCAATGAAATCTGTAAATCTTGAAAGTGATCAGAACATTTCTGCAGTAAATGATCCGTGGAGAGCCGTTATGAACAAGCTGTACCTGTGCCCCACACACACACACACACACACACAGCCACACAGCCACACAGCCACACAGCCACACAGCCACACAGCCTGACACCTGCTCTTGGTTACAGGATCTGTTTTGTTATCACAACACACATATGGAGTTAATGTGGGGCCTGTGTTTCTGTAAATGTGTTGTGTGTGTGTGTGTGTGTGTGTGTGTGTGTGCGTGCACGTTGCATGAAAAAGCTGACAATTCATTCTAAGTTAACCGTTTGCTTGCAAGATGACAAAACTGTGAGAGTAAAGAGGAAACAAGCGTTGGATCAGTCTCAGTCGGGACAAGGAGAGGTTAAGAGATATCAGAACAAAGAATAACTTAACAAGCCTTTGGATACTTGAAACTACAGATACGGAGGTTCAACATGCAAGATAAAATCTTGCTTAAGACCCAGCGTGATAAAATCCAAAACAAGAAGTCAAAATGTATGGATTTGTCTCCAAAATACATCAGTTTTTTGTCTTTATGTTGTGAAGATTCCCCAGGCTTTCATATTATTCTGCACACAGTGACGATGTTCCTTGCTGCCATTAATTAATGTAGAAAACAGCAACCTAAACAAAAACATACTAAAAAAAATACATGTTGACGCAAGCAAATACTAGGGATGTAACGATGCATGGTAGATCGGATAAAAATCCAATTACAACTAGGCCTGCAGGAGTAATCATTATAAAATCGCGATCTCGATTCACCCTGTTCATTTAATTTCTAAATAACTTTTTTTTTTTTAAATGACTGATTCTCATTTAATTTTACGAGCCGACTGCACCCAAAACGCCACTACTTACTTCTGTGAGTTTTAGACATAGACTTTATATAAAATAGGTGTTAAAGCTCTCCCTTCTCTTCATTGAAGCCTCTATATGTTACAGGCTCGTGGTGATGCCCTATGATGGTCTATAGGTGCAAAAAATAATAATAATGTATACTTTATTAATCCCACACATTACAAATTACACTCTGTTATTACACACAGGCCCCACATGCTCAGGTCCTATACATGCACTAATGGGGAGATGTCAGAGTGGGGGGGGGCTGCCCATGGAAAGGCGCCCCGAGCAGTTGGGGGTGTAGTGCCTTGCTCAAGAGCACCTCGGCAGTGCCCAGGAGGTGAACTGGCTCCTCTCCAGCTACCAGTCCACCACCATACTTTTGGTCCGAACGGGGACTTGAACCAGCGACCCTCCGGTTCCCAACCCAACTCCCTACAAACTGAGCTACTGCCACCACTGATATTCTATCAATTCTAAGCTAAAAAAAAATCCTGATTCATATTCATCCCTAAATTGTGCAAGCCTAATTACAACCCAGAAAGATGAATAAAATAAAATAAAAATCACAATGCTATCATGTTTTGCACTTCAGGACCACCATACACATCTGGTGTCTTGCACAGTTAATATAAATAAATGTACATTTGTATTTCCTTCTGTTGGAAAAAAATGAAATGTATCGTGAACTTAAAATTGTGAATCGAGTTGTGAGTTGAGTGTATCGATACATCCTTAGTAAATACATATGACTTCTGAAATGACTATAGTTCCATGTCACCTTATAGCTTGCACATTGTACATTAGCACACATCCTGAACGCTGTTCACATGCAGATAGGAACAGATGAAGCGCTGTTGCAGGGGAAAGGCGTGTTAACAGTCTCATTACTGCCAGCAGAGAGGAACACACACCATATGTCCACTCTGTGTTGCTGTTTCTTTCATTGCTCTGTTAAGATTCGGACTGAGCGCGAGAGCCGAGCGGGAATCAGAGCTCTCATTTGTTTGTGTCGTGTATGTGCGCACATGTTGAACATCCTCGGGGCCTTCACTGACAAGTTAATCACAGAGAAAGAAAGAGAAGTGATTGAAAAAGCCTAAGGGTGTGAAGAGATTAGAGAAAAAAAAAAAGATTAATGTGAGCTGAGAGCGGGGGAGGCCAGTGGCCGTCACAGCGTATTCACTGGGGAACAGGAAAAGGGAAAGGCGGTTTACTTTGCCCAGGAGCTAAACAAAGCAAGTTTCAGGTAGAATCTGGCTCCGCTGCGTTGTTCAAATCTGTGGCAGCCTGTTGGGTGGGCAGGCAGGATGATGTTGATTGATGGCTGCAAAAGCAGCATTATAGTCTTCAATGACAGTTGTCAGCTGCACCTACCATCCAAAGAGCGACTGCAACGACGCGCAGGCTGCAAGGTCTGTCGTATATTGCAATTGCCCCATATCCATTTATTGAATTATAGGCCAAAGCACATTTACCTTGATCATATCACCTTGATCATATCAGCTCAGCGGCATGTCAAACAATAATCTCTTTGTTTTGTGTTGTTGTTGATCACATTTAGTGTGGCAGAGATATGCTAAAGATCGAGTTTGGGAGCTAGCTTCAAAATGTTGTTTGTTTTCGCAATCAGCGCATATTTCAACATAGCAAAATGCTTTTGATTGCTTATGGTCAGGTCTGTCTGGAGATACTGTAAGCCACGTTTTGTGCTACAAAAACTAGGTGGGCCAAATTGTATTGTTGATGTAAACTAATCTGCTGGCCGGATCAAAATCAGCGAGGGGCCAGATTTTTTCCCCGTGGGCATTGATTTTTACACATGTCCTAAAGGGACATGGGGAATTCTGTCTGTGCGTCTGTCTGTGTGTCTATCTGTGTGTCTGTCTGTCTGTCTGTGTGTCTGTCTGTCTGTCTGTCTGTCTGTGTGTCTGTCTGTCTGTCTGTGTGTCTGTGTGTCTGTCTCTGTCTGTCTGTGTCTGTCTGTGTGTCTTTCTGTGTGTGTCTGTGTCTGTCTGTCCGTCTGTCTGTCTTTCTGTATGTGTGTGTTTGTGTCTGTCTGTGTGTCTTTCTGTATGTGTGTGTGTGTATCACTGTGGTTTAGAGTGACAGCGTTACTTCTGTCACAGAGGTTTCAGAATGTTAGGTATGCATTTGCGCTCTCTTTCTCTCTCTCTCTCTCTCTCTCTCTCTCGCTTTCTTTGTCTCTATGTCCATCTCTAAATAATCTATCCATCCATTAGTGATGGAAGTAGTACTCAAATCCCTTACTAAAGTAAAAGTACCAGTACAACAATGTAAAAATACTCTTGTTTATCAGAATTATAGCAGCATAGAAGTAAAGTTGTACTGTGGAGCAGAATGGCCCCTGTGACTGGTACAGTAATGACTACATAATTACATCATTAGCTAGCTAAGGGTTGTGTATCGCTAATAATAATACTACTACTTTTATGAACAATAGAGTATAAGTAAATACAACCATGTGAGAAATTTAGAGGGGAAATGTATCTTCGGTGGATCTGCTAACAACCCATGACCCGGAGCTCCAGGTAGACACCCTGTTTCTGTAGGGAGCCAGAAAAGTTTCAGTTACTGGTTAAAGTTGTACAAGTTGTTGTATTTTATAGCCCGGTCACATGTTTATATATGTAAAGTAACAGCAAATGAACTGTTTGATAAATGCAGTGGAGTAAAAAGTATGATAGGTCCCTCTGAAATGTAGTGGAGTTCAAAGTATAAAAGTAGCAGAAAATGTAAAAAGCACAGCCGTGCTCTCTGTCTTCCTGTTACTAACATCTAAATCTCCGACCAACAGCATCTATGAAAAGCTACAATTACGAACGCAAATTCACATGTCCTTTTAGGGTGACGCATGCAACGTTTGCACGAGTGCAGGTTCAGGATGATGAAAATAGCTGGCAACCCGCATCGCCCGGGCTCAGGTTGCTATTCTCACAGATCTAAAAGCAGCCGTCGAGATGTGCCAATGAATCAGAGCAGAACTAAGAATGTTATCTCTGCTTCGACATCATTTTCTGGCGCAAACAGAAATCAGAGCATGTCGGCTTTTTAATCCGGCAACTTCAACTTTGCCGTGTTGGATTTGTGTTTTCTTAAAGGTGCCAGTAGGACGGACGTCACTACATTAACTCTTTGGACTGTATTTTCAGTAACCATATTCTTTTTTTAGCAATAGGAATACAATTTGAGACTATTTGTTATCTTTTGGCAACATGACTCATTAGCAGTGACCTCAGAGTGTGTGTGTGTGTGTGTGTGTGTGTGTGTGTGTGTGTGTGTGTGTGTGTGTGTGTGTGTGTGTGTGTGTGTGTGTGTGTGTGTGTGTGTGTGTGTGTGTGTGTGTGTGTGTGTGTGTGTGTCAGGTTGTGGTATGATTAACCTCGGCTTGGCTTGTTTCTTTGCTTTCATATGTTAGTATGTAGCTAAAGGGCAGAGGATGAATCCAGGAAGGACAACACTGTGTGTGTGTGTGTGTGTGTGTGTGTGTGTGTGTGTGTGTGTGTGTGTGTGTGTGTGACCTTATCAATTATCACAAGACGTGGATGGATGGACTGACAGGCAGGCATGCACTTGTCACATATCTCAAATTGGCTGCAATTGAAGCGTTGCGTCACTAAGCTTGTGTGCGTTTGCGTGAGAAATATTGGGAGTCCCATTCCTGTTGACTTGTGATTGACAGAAGCACATACCTACGGTATATAACGGCTAGGTTGGCTTTTCACTCAAGTTGAAACGTTTTGTGCACAAACGCTCATTTACACAGAAGTTTAAACCACAATCACAAAAACTACTGAGATTAATGGCTTAGGAAATAAATTTGGCATACGTTCAACGCGTCAAATACTGATGTTTGGTCAGGACTCTTCTCTGGGTAAAGGGTAGTTAATATTGTTGAAAAAGTACACTTTTTCTCTGTTTTTCTCTTTTTGCTGTGGACCTGCTCAAAGCTTTTTCTAGTAATATCAAAACTTTCTTCTTAAAATATCTAGATTTTATTTTCTAGATTTTATTTCTTTCATTAGTATTGCTTTATCTTGAACTTATCATGAAACATTATGAATTGTTCTCAAATTCTTTATTTCTATTCTCTTTGCCCTTATACAAAAAATAGGTTTTTTATGGGAATAAACTAAAAATAAATACACTTAACATGTGATTGCTCATCACGTGATTGCTCACTAGCTTCAGTCATCATCTCACGAGTGCTGGTGCCATAAAAACCGAAGGTGAACTTCTTCCCGATCATACAGCAGTAAGCTGTAAAAAGTGTCTTGTGTCAGTGATAATAACAAGATAGTGAACTAATCCTTTATGTCACATCATCACACTCCCACCTGACTGGCTGAAAAAGGGGGGATGAATAACTGGGAGAATAAATCCGGCCTACAAAAGTCTTTTTAAGTGATTTTAGGGGATTTTTATTGGGATGAGTTGAATGACTGACTGGAACAGTAATTGGCTGAACTCAATAGTTTCTGCTCTGTATTTTCCACATGGCTTGATTGCATGAACTCCGTACCCTCTGCAGTCAGACTGTAAAAAGCACCGAGCGGCATCCACAGTACCAAAGTACCGCTGTGGTGAAGTTTATTTTTACAGCACATTTCTATCGGACGTCACAAACTGCGTCACATTAAGAGAAAACAGACAATATAAGAGTGGGAAAGCTAAACAAAGGGCCAGTCTAAACAGGTACTGATGGTACACAGATCTCGGGTCCAATATGAGCAATTTCTACAGAACTCTTTGACCCGGGATCAAGAAGCCCCGGTCAACAAGTTGATATCCACAGGGCTGTGTCTGGGGGAATTCAGTGGGAAGAAACCAAGAAAGGTGTCCCAATAAATCGCAGACTGGTTTTGGTCAGAAGCCGCTACGCCTGTCCCGGATGTAGTGGGATAAATTGTCTCCGAAATATTTGCGATCAGGGTCCATAATTAACTTTTTTTATGCCCACCAGCCAAATGGCAACAGTGAATGTTATAATTTGACCCAAATCTACCAGCCACTTGCATATCCGTCGGTGCTAAATCTGAACCCTGATTGTGATCACATCTACTGCAGTCAAATTTGCTGTGTTCACTTGGAAGGAATAACCTGACATGGGTAGGCACTGGTAATGGTATTTGTGAACATGTTTGGAGGCTAAAGTCCTGTTTAAATCTTGCCCTGTTTCATTTGTCTCGCTACTGACAGCACTACACATATTACAAAAAAAAAAAGCAACATGTTGACCGGAATTCTTCTTTAATGATGATGACAATTTCCCCCAAACCTTTGCATTCATATTAGTTAAATACGGAAAGGAAGGAAAGACAAAGGGAAGAAATGGAAAGAATGAAGGGAAAAAGAATGACGCCACAACAAATTTGAATCAAAGCAGCAGCACCTGAGCACTGTAGGTACAGTACATGGGTAAATGCAAGTGTGTGTGTGTGTGTGTGTGTGTGTGTGTGTGTGTGTGTGTGTGTGTGTGTGTGTGTGTGTGTGTTTGAACATGAACGTGAATGAGGGGTCAGTAAGTACATGAGAAGGCTCGGTGCCCTGATGAAGCACCGTGACTCCCATTGTTTCGTATCCTGATACAGTCTGCTGGGAGCTACGGCAACAATGGGCCCAGACAATCAAAGAGTGGCACTAGACACACACACACACACACACACACACACACACACACACACACACACACACACACACACACACAGTTGAAGCTAGCTGTTCCAGTTGACTTGATTGTGTGAAGCGCTCATTGGCTGTCTGCTCTGCCGTCCGCTGGCTCAGAAATGAGGGTTTGGGTGATGGTCAGTCGGGGTTAATGAGTTTAAACCTCAGAGAGACTAGCGGGGAGACGCACTGATGGAACACACACTCGATAAGATAAGATAATGGTGCTTCTGTGCTCTGCCTTTCCTGTTAATTGTAGGCCATCTTCTCCTTAAATAGTCTGCTTGCATGTTTGATTATGATTGGTTTGTGTCTCTGTGTTTCTTTAGGGTCCAGATTGTAGCCAGAGGGGAAACTGGGATTTCAAAAATGCGAATCATTGTCACCAAGCAACGCTGTTGTTGCTGATGTGACGCAGATAGTTGTCACTTGTTGTTTTTTTTGTTGTTTTTTATTGCCGCAGGGTTTCCCTGTCAAGATGTCTTGTGAACAAGCTTTGCTCAGCAAGCTACATTTTGTACGGCTGGATTTAATACAATTCAATTTCATTTATAGTGTCAAATAAAACAGATGTAATCTCAGGATACTTTACATATAGAGTATGTCTAAACCAAACTATCATTTTATAGAAACCCAACAGCAGCACAAGACGCTACCATACAACCCCGTATCAAGTAGTTTTAGTTTGTGCAGTAATTTGAGTCCTTGTAAATTACATTTCTTAAAACAAGTGAAAAATGCAAATCATCATGTAGAAAAATTCATTTCATGTGCCATGTCATGTCCAGTGAAATTAGTGAGTCTTAAATTCACTCAAGTATTGTGTTCTAGGTCCTAAATCATTTTAGTACGTCCATGCAATGCTACGTCTAATTATCATTTATTGTAGTTCTTCTAATTTCGCTGTATTACAACTACAAATGAGACCAACATGTAAGTTATGTTGCAGCCATTCAGCTTTTGTGTTATTAACGCGAGTCACTTTGGGATTGTACCACCGACATAAAGAGATTTTATTCTTCAGCTTTAGGGAAGAGAATGTTTCGGGATACTTGGCTTCACAAATACTGGATTTAGGGCTTAGTTGATGTTGCAATAAAGCTCTTAAATTTAATTCATAATGGTCTTAAAAAGGTCTTAAAAAAATCTTCAATTTGACTCCGTGAAATCTGCAGGAACTCTGATACATTGAATATAATTGCATTAATGACACACACTGTGCACGTGTGTCAACATTTCATCAATCATTTGTTTTAGCGTTTCATTCTTTTCCTATCTTCTGTGAGTTTTGAGTTTCAGCCACGAAACGGGTCTCTGTTTGTACGGTTGTGTTTTATCAGGTGCTGCATGTTGCAGCTAATTGGCACAGACGTGCTCCACTGTGATAAAGTGTGTGTTGTCACCACAGAGGGAGGGCATCTAAAGTTTGGCAGAGCGGAGCCGCACCTCACCGTCTGTTGTGGTTTTTGGAAGTTATCATCGACACGGTGCCTGCAGACAGATCAAAAGTTGAAAAGCCCTTTGTTCAGGGAGATGCTGATAAGGGTTTTTACACCACATGCTCCTTTGGGCCCTGTGAAATATAGCGCTCATTCAACCCTGGTATGCAAACTCGTTAATCATCCTCTTGGGTGTCTTCATGAGGCCTGCGGCGACTCTTACACTCTGTGTACACGTCTTTGGTTTTATGTCTTGTTGAAAGAAAAATGGCCTTCTAGTTACTTCTGAGCGTTCTTGGAAAGCATTCTTAAAAATGCGGCAACAGCATGAATGTCTGGGGTCGGATCATATATCTCACTGCTGTTGTGCGATGCTGTGTGAAAACCTCATTCCAGAGCGAATTCTCTGGGGTTGAGGAAATGTGTAGCTCCAAAACCGCAAGGAGGTCAAGTTTTACACACCACACTTAGTCTAGTTCCTGCAAAATGCATCTTTGGAGATACAAGGTTTTCACCTGACCGGGTGCCCCCCTGGAGGGATATTTGTGATTTTGGGCTTTATAGTTTATAATAAAACTGAATTTATTTGACAAAATTATGACACTTCTGTTTAGGGCTGCAAAGATCAATCAATTAGTCAACTATTCAAGTAATCGATTTGAGTCATTTAAAAAAAAAAAATAAGAAATGCTCTGATTCCAGCTTGATAAATGTGAATATGTTGTATGTGTCTTCACTCGTCTGTGACAGTAAACGGAATATGTTTGAGTTGTGGACAAAACAAGACATTTGAGGACGTCATCTTGAGCAACTATCGTCATCAGAGCACATCGGTCTGTGACCTCCAGCACTCACTGGATCGGTTTGCAGCCGAGTGTGAAGCGGCTGGGATGAGGATCAGCACCTCTAAATCTGAGGCCATGGTTCTCAGCAGGAAACCGATGGAGTGCTTTCTTCGGGTAGGGAGTGAGTCCTTACCCCAAGTGAAGGAGTTTAAGTACCTTGGGGTCTTGTTTGCGAGTGAGGGGACTATGGAGCGTGAGATTGGGCGGAGAATCGGAGCAGCGGGGGGGGGTATTACATTCAGTTTATCGCACCGTTGTGACGAAAAGAGAGCTGAGCCAGAAGGGAAAGCTCTCGATCTACCGGGCAGTGTTCGTTCCTACCCTCACCGATGGTCATGAAGGCTGGGGCAGGACCCAAAGAACTTGGGTAATGAGTGGATCTTGGGTAATGTATTGCTTTGTAGCTCATGGTGTTTTATCTGGTACTTTTGATGTGTAGTTTTTTATTTTAATTTTTCACCCTTAGAAGGACTGTATGTATTGTATGTCCATCAGGGACCATGTTGGAGAAAAGTGTTTATTGCTTTTACATGTTATCCTTTGGATCCTTTTTGTCTTTCTATATCCATAAATAACCCAAACCATAAACTACATGTCATATGAACGCGTTCATGAGACTCCAATGGCAGACATCCACTGTGTAGAGCAGTGATTCCCAATCTTTTTCAGCTCAAGACCCAAAAGAGAAACTTGGTGTCTCCCCGGGACCCAAATTTACAAAAATACACCATGAATCATTGTAACATCTACATTTTTAAACTGTGGACAAAAGACGGAACAAACCATGAATTTAAATGTATATGAAGTATATTTATTCCATTATAAAAGTAATCAAAAACAGAAAAGGTCTCTATTGTCCTCTCGGTGTCTCCGTCCCCTCCCATCGTCCCTCAGGACCCACACCAACATGGTTTAATAATGCTGACTTGAATTTAATGAGATGTATGTGTCTGGTTGAAGATCTCAACCAGCTGATCTACTCTAGGTTCGGTTTTTGAAAGTGCCATTCTGAGGTCATTCTGAGGTCATTCTGAGGTCATGCTGAGGTCATGCTGAGGTCATGCTGAGCATTTAGTCTGTTTCTGTATTTGTTTTTCAGGTTTAATTTTTTCATTTTGTTTTTCAGGTTTAATTTTTTCATTTTGTTTTTCAGGTTTCTAGAGTCGAGAAGCCAGATTCTCATTTTACTCTCCCAATTGGCGACCCAATAAAACGGGTCTGCGACCCATTTTGGGTCCCGACCCTAAGTTTGGGAAACATTGGTGTAGAGAATGTGAGCGTTAGAGAAGAGCCAAACTCCATGCGTGTTGTTGTGTCCCAGTATGGTCTGTTGTCCTGCTGTCCTGGACTTCTGGACTGTCTGTCTGTTTGAGCTTTGATATTAAAATCTGGCTCCGAGCATATAGCCAGAACATTTTTAGATTGCAGTCAATTGTTGGAATATATTTATCTTGTGACCTTGTTGCTTTGGCCAAAACAACTTTTTTTTCTTTAAACGGCAACTGAATTAACCTGAGGAAATGAAAATAATTACTTGGAGTTGCCATTCAGTAAAATGTTTCGTAGCATCCTCTTCTGCTTGCAAAGTTCAAATTGAATTGGGCTCAATAGGCCTCGCTCAATTGTTAAATGTTATTTTTTTTTTTTTCAAAGATTGTGTTTCTGGGGCATTTTTAAGCCTTTATTTATAGAGGACAGCTGAAGACATGAAAGGGGAGAGAGAGGAGGGATGACATGCAGCAAAGGGCTGTAGGTCGGAGTCACACCTGCAGCCGCTGCGTTGAGGAGTAAACCTCTATATATGGGCGCCTGCTCGACCAACTGAGCTACCTAGGCGCATGTTAAGTGTCATTTTTAATTTAAAAAACAGCAGTTTTGCTGCTGAAGAAAATGTATTTGAGATAAAAGGAAACCGAGGAAACTAGTTTCCAAAGCAGTAAGAAGATAAGAGCGGTTGAGCTGGTCCGTGTTACGTGACGTGAGTTGTCTGCCAGGGAAATCACGACACATATGACTATGTTTATGTTACAAGGTAGCCTAGACAATCCTTTTTCTTTTTTTAAAGTTATTTTAGGGCATTTTTAGGCCTTTATTTATACAGGACAGCAGAAGAGATGAAAGGGGAGAGAGAGGGGGAATGACATGCAGCAAAGGGCTGCAGGGTGGAGTTGAAGCTGTACACTACCGGTCAAAAGTTTGGGATCACTTAGAAATTTCCATTGCACTCCAATGTAGACAGAATACCAGCTGAGATCACTTGCGTTGTTTTTTTTAACCAGGGCAGCAGTTTTCAGATTACAATATGTGCTTACATAATTGGAAAAGGGTTCTCCTGCAGCAAGGATTTCACAGATTCAGCAATGTTGAGCCAAGTGTCCAAAGTTTTTTGTGGCGCTCCATTTATGCGAGCTGGAACAAGTTCCAGATCTATGACATCCAAAAAGGAAAGGGTCCATGGACAAATAGACACGAGGTGGTTTCCAATGCAATTTAAATTTATACAATTTGTCTATAATTTATGTAGGAAGTGAGGGAAATTGTGGCTTTAGAAGGATCTTAACCCTCGTGTTGTCTTCCCATCAAAATAGAAAATTAACACTTTTTTTGACGCTTTTTATCAATGTTTTTCAACTTTTTCAACACTTGATGCTTTTTTTCAATGGTTGTCACTTTTTTTTACTTGGAATTTATGGTCAATAAACCTAATTTTTAGGAAATTATACCTAGTCTTTGAGTTAGAAAAGCAGAAATTAGGAATTATTTAGACTAAAATTAAAGGAATGGATGTTGATGGTTAATCACAGACTGGAAAATGTCAACTTTTACTCTCAATACTATTTCAAAACCACTTCAATTAGTTTTTCAAATGCTATAAAATTGAATAAGACCCCAAAATTAATGAAAGTAGAGATTTGTACTTGCCAAAGAGCGTTGTGTGGAATCAATCATGTTATTTTGGGGAATTAAAAAGAACATTGATATAGGAAAACAGGTCAATTTGACCCGAGGACAACATTAAGTTAAGACTCTGTCCATCTCTTATCTCCCTCCATATCTCTCTGTGTTTTTAAGATGTGTTTTGGGGCATCTTTTAATGTGGCATTTTCCAGAAATAAAAGCCTACAGTAGAATGGGTCAAATGTGCAGCTGAATTACCGTGGCAGTATGACTCGGAGGCTCCAGAGTAACTTTGCAGCGAACACAACACTTCCCTGTATTAATTCTCAAAAGCTTATTGTGTTTAAACTCCGGCGTGAACTCCAGGGAAACTAACTGGAGAACTGTGGACGGTCACACTCCGCACTTGTTGAAGCACATGGCGATTCATGATGGATTTATATTATTAGTAATAATAAATCAGACTGAAAAACCGCTTCTATCCAGGAGCTGTAACCTCTGCTCCCCCAACTGCCACAGCTGACTGCTGTAAGCAATTACCACACACACACACACACACACTAGGTCACTTTATCTTGTTTTTGTTGCCTGTCTTTGTTGAAATTCTTACAATTTACTGAACTTTTTTACCTATACTTATATACTATATATACTATATACGTATACTACGTGAATAAGTATGTTGCACGCAGCTGACGAGCTGCTGAACAGATTTTCATTGTCCTAAACACAATGACATTAAAGATCTATTGCATTCCACTGGTGTGTTCACACCAAAAAGGGAAGCAAATCTTCCGGACGATTACATACAAAGGCCCAAAATGTTGTGAAAAATGTATTTACGTTCCGGGTTTAAAGCCAAAAGTCTGACTTCAAAAACTTCACATGCGACCCTAATCCTCGTACAAAGTCAATGCAAAGATGCAAAATTTGCAACATCAAATTCATGTGACAATGTGTCGCGACAGCCTATCAGCAGTGAGATTCTCCAGCATAGCCCCGACCGAGCCAAACTCCATTCAGAACACGAGCATATTCGTTGTCTTGTGGACAGACTTGACAAAGCATGAATTCTTTTATTTTATTATTATTATTATTATTATTATTATTATTATTTTTTTTACAAATGACCATTGTGATATAGTTATTTTGTCTTACTTTTGATCTTTTTATTGCAAGACTGAATTAACTAAATTACAGCTCAATCTGTACCTGAAGCAGCGCTGGTCTAGTAGCAGTAGTGCCTTCGGCCATGGTTGATGACGGAAAGAAATGTTGCGCGAGTAACACAAGGCAAGACATGATAGACGGGATAAACATGATATTTGATGATACATGACATGAATTTGCCAATATTTGGCATTTCCCGATCCATCGGTATCCACATTTATAATGAAAAAAAATGTATATTAAAAATGAATTCATCAGAATCATTGATAATGACGAATAAAGGATTCTGATAAATTTAATATTTAAAAAATAAAATAAAAACGGACGGTCAACCATGTTATGAGTGTTGTTGTTGCATACTTTGTCCACCAGAGGGCGCTCTACAACGTCCCCGTTGGAAACACTCTGATTTTTTTATTTTATTTTATTTATTTTTTTGTTCAAAGGACTTTAAGTTTCATATCTTAAGTTTGTATTTTTATAAATTTTATTTATCAGAACTTTAAGATATTTTGATGTTCCTCTGTTCTGTTGTGACAATAAAAATATCTTATTTGAGTGAGAACTCATAAATAACTAATGTTAGGGAAATCTGTTAAATATATATATTGGCCCATATATCGGCATATCGGATTTTTAAATAACTAAATATTTGTATCGGTAATGGCCTTAAAAATCTTTTATTGGTCGGGCTCTAGTAAATATAATATAACATAATTTAATTTATAAGTATAGACAAACCAGCTCTTTTTCTAGTGTCAGAAATAAGACTGGGACGGTATGCTTCTGTCCCGATTCAGTACTTCCACCATGGATGCTGATTAGATTTTTTATGTATTGCGATTCTAGGACTATGGAGCGTTGTGATTTTCTTTTCCTTCTTTAACAAAAACAAAAGTTAAATAATTCACTTCTAGAGACAATATCTCAGGAGACTAAATAGTTTTCTAAGAAGAATGCACATCACATGTCAGTCAGTCAGATTTATTTCATTTGTAAAGAGGAACATCACATGGATTTCCTGCATTTTGTGCTTTTGGTAGGACAACAGATATCATTTAGTCACCATCAGCAGTACCATATTAAGAGAAATTATATGTAAATTATAGGTAAAAAAAAAATTGATGCAAGGGAAAAGAATCATCTGGAGAAAAATAATCACCATCCATAAAAAACCTGTTTCCCCCCCTAGTCCCAAACCCGACTGAAGGTGTAACCGTGCTCCTCCTGTCCGTGCTTTCTGTGCAGGAGCAGCTCAGAGCGGCGGAAGGAGAAGTCCCGGGACGCCGCTCGCTGCCGGCGCAGCAAGGAGACGGAGGTTTTCTACGAGCTGGCGCACCAGCTGCCTCTGCCCCACAGCACCAGCTCCCACCTGGACAAGGCCTCCATCATGAGGCTGGCGATCAGCTTCCTGCGCACGCGCAAGGTGATCACCGCAGGTAGGACCGCTGTTCATACACACACACACACACATACACACACATACACACACACACACACACACACACACACTGGCACAGAGACACACGCGCACACACAAACACATAAACTCACACAGACACACACATACAAACATACACTGACAACAGACACATAGAAAGACAGACGCGCACACACACACGCTGATGCACGCACACAGACAACAGACACACACACAGACAACATACACAGACACCCGCGCGCACACACATACACACACACACACACACTGACCCACACGCACACACAACAGACACACGCACGCACACATGCACTGACACACACAGACACAGACAACACACACACACACACACACACACACACACACAGCGCACATACACAGACAACAGAAACATACACAAAACACACACACACGCAAACTGCAGTCAGGTGCATGTAAATGTGTTACACAAAGGAAAATATGCAACCTGTGTGTGTTTGTGTGTGTGTGTGTTGGTATGTATGACTAATTGTCCTGTAAAGTAGGAAGGTATTTGTCGGAGCCTTTCTTTGCACTTCTTCTCCTTCCTCTCGTCTTATTTAAAATTAGAAGCCGAGGAAGCTCAACAAAGAAACGGACCTATTGTTCTGGAATTCCTCCGCTCCCTCAAAATGAGATCAGAGAACAACAAAAATTAAACAACGGTAGCAGCGTCACCGGTCAACACCGTGGCCGTTAAAAAGAAAAAAGATGCTGTTTATTTTTCATGAACAGAGTTGAAATAGATCGTGCATTGATTTTACACAGGAGAGAAGAGGATGAAGGGAGCACGGTTCATCTAAAACAGGAATCGGTTCTTTATTTATTTTACGTAAAGCTGCATATTTTTGCTATAACAGTGAAAAGAAAAGCCATTTTTTTCTGTTTTAATTTTGAAGCAGATCCGACTCACGTGGAGCGGATTCACTTTCGCTACCGTTGCAAGGCAGGGCGATTGTGCTGCATTCACGTGCTGTCCGACTAATCAGAAAAAAATGAGTTCCCGTCTGGGGAAATTCAAACTAGATTAGCATTGTGAGATCAGGCTTGCCTTGGCGGAGGTCTGCGCTCTAGTTTGTTCATGAAACCTTATCTGATGATGTTATTTAAAACATTGAACAATAATTAAAAAAAAAAAAAAAAAGTCGAACAAGCCATTATAATAACAAGCTGCCAGTGGAACGGGAAAGCATTTTGATTAATACAAGAGCTTGACCTTATCCGTAAATCGTTACACATGCCAACTGCCTGTTTATTCTACTATTATTCTCTTCTTATGTAACTTTTGATGGCTTTTTATAAACTGCTTTTCATTGTTTGCTGGGGGAGCGGTGATGCATACAACCAACGCTTCCTTAAACAACGGCGACCGCTACTTCCTATTGCTTATGTTGTATTTGTCATCAATGAGAAAATCAATCAATCACTCTCAATAAGTCACTTATTCATAAAGCACCTGTCATACAGTGAGTGCAGCTCAGCTTTGAGGTTTGATTGAAAAATAAGGTTTGAGCAGATGTTTTTTTAAAGTTATATACAAAATCATAAATATTATAAACTACTAATCCCAATAATTCAAATTTAGTAAGTCATGTATACAAATATATTAGGTTTCTGCATTGGATATGGGATCTCCTGATGAGGCAGTATAAAGTACATGCATATTCTATCTGCTGTAAAATGTTTTAGGATCATAAAAAGAAGCATATTTGAGTTATAAAATGACATGTTTTGTACGTGCTTTAAAGTTTGTTTTTCACAGGTACAAAGTTTTGTGTAAAGTGTCCCAAACAAAATCTGATATCTAGTTATGCAGCAGATAGTTTCAGTTTCACGTTCCGAGATTTTGAGATATCTGCGTCTGAAACGTCAGCTGTTTTTCAGCTTCTACTTTTAGTTGATTTACCGTTTTCTTATCATTTGTTTGCTGCATGTAAATAAACCATCACTGTTACGCTGATTTAAAGTGTCTCAACAGCTGGTTCTTACTGAGAAATCCAGAGAGAGTTGTGTGGAGCTGATAGTCTTCATTAGCTTTGTAGCAACTCATTTATCAAGCGGCTTAACTGTAACGGACGTTCATTAAAGGTCCCATGACATGGTGCTCTTTGGATGCTTTTATATAGACCTTAGTGGTCCCCTAATACTGTATCTGAAGTCTCTTTTATATAGACCTTAGTGGTCCCCTAATACTGTATCTGAAGTCTCTTTTATATAGACCTTAGTGGTCCCCTAATACTATATCTGAAGTCTCTTTTATATAGACCTTAGTGGTCCCCTAATACTGTATCTGAAGTCTCTTTTATATAGACCTTATTGGTCCCTGTATCTGAAGTCTCTTTTATATAGACCTTAGTGGTTCCTAATACTGTATCTGAAGTCTCTTTTTTATAGACCTTATTGGTCCCTAATACTGTATCTGAAGTCTCTTTTATATAGACCTTAGTGGTCCCCTAATACTGTATCTGAAGTCTCTTTTATATAGACCTTATTGGTCCCTGTATCTGAAGTCTCTTTTATATAGACCTTAGTGGTTCCTAATACTGTATCTGAAGTCTCTTTTTTATAGACCTTATTGGTCCCTAATACTGTATCTGAAGTCTCTTTTATATAGACCTTAGTGGTCCCCTAATACTGTATCTGAAGTCTCTTTTATATAGACCTTAGTGGTCCCCTAATACTGTATCTGAAGTCTCTTTTATATAGACCTTATTGGTCCCTGTATCTGAAGTCTCTTTTATATAGACCTTAGTGGTCTCCTAATACTGTATCTGAAGTCTCTTTTATATAGACCTTAGTGGTCCCCTAATACTGTATCTGAAGTCTCTTTTATATAGACCTTATTGGTCCCTGTATCTGAAGTCTCTTTTATATAGACCTTAGTGGTCCCATAATACTGTATCTGAAGTCTCTTTTATATAGACCTTAGCGGTCCCCTAATACTGTATCTGAAGTCTCTTTTATATAGACCTTAGTGGTCCCCTAATACTGTATCTAAAGTCTCTTTTATATAGACCTTAGTGGTCCCCTAATACTGTATCTGAAGTCTCTTTTATATAGACCTTAGTGGTCCCCTAATACTGTATCTGAAGTCTCTTTTATATAGACCTTAGTGGTCCCCTAATACTGTATCTGAAGTCTCTTTTATATAGACCTTAGTGGTCCCCTAATACTGTATCTGAAGTCTCTTTTATATAGACCTTAGTGGTCCCCTAATACTGTATCTGAAGTCTCTTTTATATAGACCTTAGTGGTCCCCTAATACTGTATCTGAAGTCTCTTTCCCAAAATTCAGCCTTGGTGCAGAATTACAGCCACTAGAGCCAGTCCCACAATGAGCTTTCCTTAGTATGTGCCATTTCTGAATCTGTAGCTATTGAGGAGGAGAGGGGGGCGCAAGGTGGAGGCTGGGAGTATGGCCTAAATATAATATTAAAAAAATAAGGCCTTAAAAGTATTAAATACTTTGTAAGCAGGAGGCAAGAAGAAAAAGGGAGAGAGTTGCTAAAGGTGGCGGAGGAGTGAAGGTAAAGAGGGTAGGAGAGCAGTGGGCGTGAGCGGAGGAGAGCACGGGGGAAGAGCGCTGAGATGCAGCAGCAGATAGACAGTGTTATCGGTCTGGTCTGATTGCTCCGTGATGGAAGGGAGAGATTGGAGAGGAAGCACAGAGCTCTGCCCACCGTTCAGCCAATGCTGGCATCACCCCTGCTAGCCATAACACCCGGCTGCCCTGGCGCCAAACGCACACACACACAAACACACACACACACACAAATACTGTATATGCCAACAGCACATGTGCAAGCGGCTGTAGGGAACACCCTGCTTATGTAATGTAAGCTCAGTTGGGACCCATAGAACAGTGATGTACAGATTAGGAGCTACTCAAAAGCCGAGTGGGTTATATTCCTCCCTGACGAGTTTGATTTAACCGTTGTGTTGTCCGGGGGTCAAATTTGAAGTTAACGTTTTTATATCAGAATTGTGGGTTTCTTTCAACCAAGATGGGGGTGTGGCCTTGACCAACTGCCACTTTGCTCGTTTGAAAGCCATGATGTCTCTCTCTCATGGGGGGCCAAATTCTCTGGGCAGGCAAAGCAGAGAAAGGGAGGTAACCTTGCCCCTTATGACCTCATAAGGGGAAGAATCAATTTAATTTTCTCAAAGGCAGAGCAGGATACCCAGGGCTTGGTTTACACCTTTCACCATTTCTAGCCACGGGGGCCATAGGCAGGCTGAGGGAACTTATATTAATGTTAAAAAAATGTCACTAAAGTGACATTTTCATGCCATGGGACCTTTTTAAATATTTTTTGGAGGGCATTTTAGGCCTTTATTTTCACAGGACAGATGAAGACATGAAAGGGGAGAGAGAGAGGGAATGACATACAGCAAAAGGCCGCAGGTCAGAGTCTAACCCGCGGCCGCTGCGTTGAGGAGTAAATCTCTATATATGTGCGCCTGCTCTACCAACTGAGCTCACCCGGCCATAAACTCTGCTTTTTTACACAGGAAAATTAGACGTAATTTTGTCGACAATTTTGAACCCCTCTGCTTTCTCTCGTCGTTAAAGGGACAGTTCACCCCAAAATCAAAGATTTTTACATTAACATTTTATATTTTACTGCTATTTATCAGTCTAGATAGTTTTGGGGTGAATGGCCCAGTGTTGGACAAAAACTATATGAAAGAGAAAGAAAGAAATATCAGTTCAATCTCTCTAAAAATGGAACTAGATGTCACTTTGAAAAAAGTGACAAAAACGTCAAAAAGCAACAAAAGTGTCAATAAAAAAAAAAAAAGATCAAAACGTTTAATTTTACATTTTGACCCAGAAAAACAAAAAGTTGCACGGCCAAACTTTCAACCAAATTGTTAAAAGAAATAACGTGGAAGTTCCCTGCAACGCTCCACGCAAGTAAAACAAATGATCAGTTCACTACTTTAAATTAAGTTGGGTGTTTAATTCAATAGCATAGCATTTAAAAAGAAATAAAAGGAAAATGAACGTTGGAAAAAAGCTTTAAAACGTGGGGAAAAACAGAAAATGACATTATTTTTTATATATATATTTATTTTTTATATATATTATTTTTATATATATATATATATATTTTTTTTTTATATATATATATATATTTTTTTATATATATATATATATTTTTATATATATATTTATTTTTTATATATATATATATTTTTATATATATATAAAAACATGGAAAAAAGTGACAGAACAACGTCCCACGTTACACAGGGACAGGAACACGTGGGTTGAGTGACATTGAATTTTTTCTTTTCTAGGTCTGTATATATTTTTGTGAATGAATTCTGAGTCTTAAATGAGCATCAGACAGCAGATGACATTAACAGGGTTTCCTCTGACTGTTTTTGTTACGAGTTATATATATATATATATATATATATATATATATATATATATATATATATATATATAGCAAACAGAAGAAACGGGAGGCACTGAAAGAGCATGAGTCAGAGAACTAAGTTGCATACTGTGAGAGTCTCTTGACCCCGCCGTCCTGTCACTTGACTCCGTCCAGAACCACAGAACAAATGTCAAAAATGTTGAGAAAGGGATTATCTGACAGCAGCCGTCCCTATCAGAGACTCTATTTTCTGCATCCTTTTATTTTGAAATGAGGGTGGTTACACAACCAAAGAACAACAGAGAGAAGAAAAGTAGAACTCAGTCCTAATGACTGGTAATCACAGCTAAGTATGTAGGCCAAAGGTGCCGCTGGTCTTCGGACCGGGCCTTGAGAGTCTCCCTATGGGCTCCCCGGGGCTCATGAGAAAGCCCCGGGCTCCCCCCTCCGGGTTAACGCGATCTGGGCCCAGCTCCAAACCAGGCCTCGCCGGGAGCCTTGAGAACTGGTCCCTCTTATCTCAGGGAAGCACACTGGAGGAATTGCAAGCACCCCACACCCCCATCGGCTACTGGGCTTTGTTCGGCATGAAGCCAGCGTCCGTACACACACACACACACACACACACACACACACACCCTCTTGAGCTAGGGCCAGCTAGGTGCTAGCTGTACTTTCTGTTTGTTTTTATAATTAGCTCTGCAACCAGACACTGTGGACACACTAGAGTCTTTGTGTGCAAATGTTTGGATACGGAACTGTACGTATTTGAGCAAAATCGCATAACTTATGAGTTATGTGCGAAAACAAAGTGGACAGCTATTATGAATGCTTGTGTGGTTTTGGGTGTAATTTGTCAGGGTCAGGGATTGGGAGGGGTCTGAGACGCAGGAAGAAGCTGCACTGGTTCGTTTTGGCTCCGAGTCAAAGCTTCAAGAAGGAAAACAAGCCTGATGTGCATGTGCGCGCAGGCACACACACACACAGAAACACAGACACTTTTATATCCAGCACGGAATGAGAGAAACATTAAGTAACCTACTTCCTCCCAACATGCAAACCATGTTTAGAGAAAGAGGGGGTGGTTATGCCCTCAGAGGCAAGCTCACCTGGAAACAACCTACCTGTCACACAGTGATGAAAAGCAGGTGTATATCTGTCTGTGGAATTAAAAGATAGTAGGAATGTCTTCAAAAAAGGGTTCAAATACATGACACTAGATAAGTATAGAAATTGAGTAGTAGTATTGTGTGAGAATGTTGATAATAGTGATGATGATGATGATGATGATGATGATGATGATGAATATCATTATTATCATTGGTTATCATCATTTAGGATATTATTCACCTTATGGTGGCATTGTACTGTATATAAGTACTAACCCTTATGGGTATATGTATGTATGTAAAGTATGTATGTACAGTATGTATGTATGTATGTATGTATGCACTGTATGTACAGTATGTAGGTATACATGCATATTCAAACAGACTGTATGTATATGTCTGCATGTATGTAGGGTAAGTAATCTGGGTACGTGTATATGTTCTTTAGTTTTTTTGTATAATGTATTTTATCTTTCTTGTCTTGTTAATTTTTTTCTTGACAATGTATTTGTTACTCTTAAAAATGTGAGAAAGGGGGGGCCTGATATATGTTGAAGCTTCTGACTCTACCCTTTGGTTAGGAGCAATACAAAAAAAAGAAAATTCATACATACTTGAGTGTGACCCACCTTGTTTTCTGTCTCTCCCTCCAGGCTGTTGCAGCAGCAGCAGCGGTGGTGGTAACAGCGTGGAGGACGGACAGATGGACAGCCAGTACCTGAAGTCTCTGGAGGGCTTCATCACCCTGGTAACGTCCGACGGCGACATGATATTCCTGTCCGAGAACATCAACAAATTCATGGGGCTCACGCAGGTACGCAAACGTGAAAGAACACAAGGATTAGAGCAAATACCAGATGCGCCGTGCTGACAGCATGCATGTATTTATTCAAGCTGCAACATTTCCCAATAAAAGTGAACGTGAGTCACTTCACTTGACCTTTAAACCCCCACTCTACCAGAGTCAATGGGATTTGTTTTCAGTTCAGCATGTACAAAAAAAACACTCAATTGTACACGTGTCATTCAACTCCAGTGTGAAATAAAATATATATATATATTAAAATAAAGTGTGGACCTTACAGTTTAAAAATATAAATACAAATGAGGGAGAGTTGTGTAAACACTGCAATAATTTTCAAGGTATTTCGATATATATATATATATATATATATCTGTATGTATGTAGAGTGTAGGAATACCAAGATGATCGACAGTAGGGCTGCAAAATACGACCTCAAATCGAAAATCCAGATTAATTGCACATTTGACCTCAATAACGATAATTAATTGAAATAAACAATGAATTCATTAAATGAATAATATGTTGAAAATGTAAAAAAAAAAAAAAAAATGAAATGAAAGCACACATTGCTTTAAATGTACAAAGTCACATTTTAGTTCATAAAACCTCTCGAAACTATGGCCATGGGGAAAAAAACCATCAATAACAGCTTCACAATTTGAATGTTAATACATTTTCGATTCATCGCCCAGCCCTAATTGACAGTCTTTATGGTATTTTTTTCCTCCATTGGACAAAAAATGGTTCCACACACTAAAAATACACACATTCGTCAAACAATGAAACGGGGATAATGTTGAATTATTTTAGGACGACGTTAACCCAGACAGTCTGAGTCAGAGGCAGATGTAAAGTGTCAGTCGGACGAGCATGTTGTGTTTGAGTGAAATACCTCTCATACCAGCCGTGTGTGTTCAGGCCAGACGCTGAGGTTCGACTCCACACACACACTGCGTTGTTTTTTATTCTCTGGCAGCAGCTTGGAAAGCGAATCACAGAAGAGCTGACATTTACCCCTAAATTGATGGATGGATGGATGGATGGATGGATGGATGGACGGACTTTATTATTCCCCATTATTAATTGTGAAATTATAGCAGCAAGTTACAAGGACATACACACATACTGGTGGGGGGTGGTGTGGGGGGTGGGAACACATGTGTGGGGATTCTCCCCCAGTAAATGTTAAGCGTCAAACTCTTTATTTCCTCCATTCTGGGGAATTGTTCTCCATCATTTGATGGATTGATGGAGGTAAAATGTCTTTAAGGAAAATTGTATTGTTATAAAATTCAGAACATTTTGAAGGAATCATGCACATATCTACGTCAAATCTGTTAGAGAATGAAACCAATGTTAAAGCCACAAGTTTAAAATCAACATAAAAGATAACAAGATCACAGGAAATCACATCTTTATATTTTGCGTTCCTGCTGTGTCCGTTTACCCCCCGCATATTTAGCACCAGTAGACACGATTATCATTTATTGATTTCAACATTTCCAAACGCACTTGAAGGCAGCTTCACACATGTTTTGAGTCCACTGAAAGGTTACTTCTTTTGGGTTTTTAGACGGGCGGACAAATCTACGTCTTTGAAATATTGGACACACACACTCACACACACACTTGCGCGCGCACACATGCAAACAAACTAGACAGAACATGACAAATAATGACAAACAATGAGAGACAGAAACAGCAGGGAGGGGAAACAGAGGAAACAAAGAGGACTGAGAGAGGGACACAACCAGACCATGACAACTTGAGTTTCGAAGTGACACACTCTCTTGCATTTCTTCGATCCGGTTAGCTGTCATCACTCACACTCACATGCAACCAAATTCTTCTTCATCTGATTATCCCCCGACAAACCACTGTTGCCTCACTCCACCCTGAGGAAGGCTCACGCCGATACACTTCGGTGTATTTTTAAGTCATTTTATTACTTTTTATAACCAACCTTGAGTGCCTGGACATTTTTGTAATGACTTATCGAGTCATAATTCTTCCCCCTTTAAGTGTACTAGATTCCACCCACCCACCCCCCCACCCCCACCCCATGAGCACCAGTGGTTAAAATGAAACCAGAAGTGCTCCTGCCCCTCTATTTTTCTTTTACAAACCACTGTTGCTGCGGCCAGAAATGGAAAACACAGCATTTCTTGTGTGAAAATTGTTATATTATGCTTGTTCATTTTTATATTTCAAGTAGTTGTTGTTGTTGTTTTTTCAGGTGGACCTCACTGGTCAGAGCATCTTTGACTTCACCCATCCGTGCGACCACGAGGAGATCAGAGAAAACCTCAGCCTGAAGACATCTGGTCAGCACACGATCTCCTGTTATCCTCATTCCTCACGAGTCCTCCGTCTTGTTTTTACCTCCATCCTAGTCTCGCATTGGCAGTTTTACTTCCACAGCACTACACAATACGGTCTGGCCCCTCCGCCGATACATTCTGGGATAGGGGAAAAAAGGGTGGAACATGGGCAACCCCGCAAAAGCAAACACCCCATACAATATTAAATGAAGTTAAATGTTGACACAATACAGCCCCGTAAGATATTTAAATTGGCTGGATACGTGGTTCAACGCCGTCTGCTCTTACCAGGGTATCTCTGTGTGTACGTCCTCAACAGCCATCCCACCAATCGTCCCGAAACGTCCCAGTTAGAGAAGAAGTACCCTAAATATAGTCTTTGTACATTTTTACAATCATTCTTCAAAAGATCTAAGCAGGCTTGTTTTGTTGCACAATCCAAATTTTCTTCAAAATTTGACATTTTCACTAGCGGTGTAAAAAAAAAAAAAAATGCATCACGATTCTCTCTAGATGATTAGTTAATAATCGTTTATTTAGATGTGATTTTTATTTGAAAGTTACTGTCTCCAGGTAAGTACAAATCAGAAAACAGAGTGACAGAAAGACGATGGGATAATGGACAACAACTTAGGCAAGAGGGCAAAAAACACACACACAAAAATGGCCAAAAGGGAAAAAAAAAAGTTTTGTATATATACGCATGATCTAACTAGACATAAATAAAATAATTAGACAAAACACATAAAGGCTGTTGATCTACTTTATCACATTACATGTTTCCTGTAGCGGATTCTCAGCCCTTGAAGATCACTGAGAGAGAAGGTGACTCGGCATCTTTAAGGCTTTAGCATGGAAATGACGACAAAATAAAAACCCCAGCAGACAAAGACAAAATGTTTCATTGCAACTTGTATGTGACAAATGCAGTATATGTCAAAATATAACAAACTCAGATTAAATTTAAGATATGTAATTAAAGTCCTTTGAACAAAAACACATAAAAAAAAATAAAATAAATAAAATCAGAGTTGCCTACAGGGACGCTGTAGAGCGTCCTC
Organism: Percina caprodes; assembly: GCA_013375575.1. Classification (NCBI taxonomy): domain Eukaryota; kingdom Metazoa; phylum Chordata; class Actinopteri; order Perciformes; family Percidae; genus Percina; species Percina caprodes. The sequence goes on along the minus strand of JABXJD010000488.1, from coordinate 24,268 downwards.
TGGTGGACAAACCACTCATTACATGGTTGACCTCCGTTTTTATTTTTTAAAATTATTTTTTATTTTTCAAATAGTCAATCATTTATTTGTCATTATAATTTTCATCATTTCATTATATATATTTTTTTTTTAAATCGGCCATTATAAATGCCTATATATCGGGAAATGTATATGTATGTATATGTTATGGAATTTCATCCTTCTAGGCCATTTGGCCTCTTCAGCTGAAGAAGGCTGCCATTAATTTTGAAGAAGAGTGCCTTTTATTTTCAACCAGTGGTTATGTGCGGAGCGTTTCCGTCAGGCTCATAGCCTTTACTGGACATGGACTGATCATGGTCTCTGCTGTGTGTTGTCCCCCTCCCCACACACCCCCACCCACCCTTACCCCCTGGACAGGAGGTTCTGCTTGCAATTCTTGGAACCTCAACCTTAACTATCTTTAATGTCCAGTATGGGCCCCTATATCCTCATTTAAAGCCCCCGCTTCCGTTTTGTGAGACAGGAATGAATCTAAGGCAAACAATGCTAAAACCCATACCATGTGTGGTCTGGTGTAATGTCTGCCTCAACAACAAGTGACCAACAAACACAGGAACACAAGGTCAGAGATCATATGGACAGGAACCTACAGAGAGATACAGTAGGGGTGTGTGTGTGTGTGTGTGTGTGTGTGTGCGCGCCCAGCAACTTGGAAATGATGATTAAAGCTGTGAACATGAGGACGAGTTAGGACGCTGAGGGGGACAGGGTCTGGGATTATCTGGTCCTGATAGGGGGCCGTGGTATGTAGCGTCTGTAGCAGAGAGGACGTACTGCATGTCTCAGAAAAGAAACATCGATGCATGAAACATGAGGGCATAACGTTTGTATGGGAAAATGATGCTCTCTCTTTCGGTTTCTCTTGTACGCACACACACACACACACACACACACACACACACACACACACACACACACACACACACACACACAATAAGCTGTGGTTGATCACTCTTAACAGCAGTGGCCACAAAACACACATGAGAACAATACTGTATATGTTTTATTGCCTTTCCCTTAGCACACTTTTACACACACACACACACACACACACACACACACACACACACATAATTTATTCAGTGAGGACTTGTTTTATTGTTTGTTTTGTCGAAGTGTAACCACATAAAGATAAAGGCACACTTGTGAGTGTGGAGAGTAACAAAAGACACACTTCACCACTCTGCTCTGTGGCTGCAGCTCCGAGGCCAAACTCTAACCTTGTGATGTAACAACTAGAACGTGTGTGTGTGTGTGTGTGTGTGTGTGTGTGTGTGTGTGTGTGTGTGTGTGTGTGTGTGTGACCTCAGCAGTTTGTTGCGTAAGGGAAAGGACTGATAAGGGGAGGTTTTTCTTTCTGTTATTATTCATGTGTCTCAGCTTCAGTTTAGTTGTTTCATCATTTCGGATTAAGCAGTTATACTGTGTGACCTGTTACTGTCAAATATTCATCCATTTTTATGCTTTGATTTTAAAATCAGACAAAAGCATTACTCTGAAGGGTAAACATGTCTTCTAAAAGTGAAAGTTATAAAGACAAAGCATGTAAAACGGGACTTTTAAAGGCTTAAAGTTGTACAGTTCTGCTCCTGTCTGTTTGTAGTTTGTACCTTTTTAATTTAGTCTGTATCGATTTAAAATAAGACTGCAGCGCTGTTAGGTGCAATTTCATAAATGAAAAATTTTCATCCTTCATGGCTACATTAATCACACAGAAAAATGTGAATTCACCAAAAATACATAACAAACATAAACTCAGTCATTCAAATACTTGTGTTCTTCCATATACTCCGTCAGATTCAGTTAATTACTTTATAACCCCCCCCCGTGGCTGTGTGTGTTGCAGGCAGCGGCTTCGCTAACAAAGGCAAAGAGCTGAGCACTGAGCGAGATTTCTTCATGAGGATGAAATGCACGGTGACCAACAGAGGACGCACCGTCAACCTCAAGTCAGCCAGCTGGAAGGTAAGACAGAGCAGCTGTACAAGCCAGCACATCTGCAACATCTGCACAGGTCGTGTGTGTGCAGGGTAATAAAAGAAACACACCCTAACCGATGCAGACGTTACTTAGGTGGCTGAGCAATAGATCAGAATCAGAAATACTTTATTGATCCCCGAAGGGAAATTCTGTGTTACAGTTGCAAGAAGTATATAAATATCAGAGTAGGAATATAAATAAAGAAATATAAGGAGTGTGGATATGTACGGTATTTACATAGTTAAAGGAATTTTTATGATACAGATCACTGGCATGGTGGTAGTAGGGAGTTGGGTTGGGAACCGGAGGGTCTCTGGTTCAAGTCCCAGTACGGACCAAAGTACAGAGTTTGGATTGGTAGCTGGAGAGATGCCAGTTCACCTTCTGGGCACTGCCAGGTGCTCTTGAGCAAGGCACTGTACCCCCTCCCACCCCCTAACATTCAGGGTGCTGGTCCAGCTGGCAGCCTCCGTTTGTGCATGGCTAGGTCCTGAGCATGTGTGTGTATTGTAATTGTAATTTCCCCCCTGGGGATCAATAAACAGTATTAAAAATGAATCAGTTTGGGGGCGCCTGGGTAGCTCACCTGGTAGAGCGTGCACCCAGATAGAGAGGCTCAGCACTCAACGCAGAGGACGCGGGTTTGGTTCCGAACTACATGTCATTCCCCCATCTCTCTCCCCTTTCAAGTCCAAGCTGTGCTGTCAAAAAAGGCCTAAAATGCCCAAAAAAATGAATGAGGTAATCTGCAGTCCCATTATCACGCTTTGAACATGGTGTGAACAGTAGGGCTGGGTCCATACTTTTTTAGGCACTAAACTGTGTCATTTCCCTTTGTCCATCCAGGTGTTGCATTGCACCGGACACCTGAAGATGTACAACAGCTGCCCTCCCCAAGTGCTGTGTGGCTACAAAGAGCCGCCGCTCACCTGCGCTGTCCTGATGTGCGAACCCATCGCACACCCGTCCAACATCGACACGCCGCTGGACAGCAAGACCTTCCTGAGCCGACACAGCATGGACATGAAGTTCACCTACTGCGACGAGAGGTAGAAAAAACCCCACAAACACGGGTCACGCACAGTAGGACGCACTCAGCTGAAAGGGACAGATATTTATAATATTATATTTATAATTCCAAAATGTTGCTGTGCAATTAATTGTTTCAGAAATGTAATTGCTCCCGACAAAATAATCTTTCGGTCAAATTTAAAAATATCATTTTATTGCTTTTTCAAATAGATTCAAGTTTTGAATGAATTCCAGGGTACATCTAATGTTCATATATCAGTCATGTGACCCAGATAATGTAATAACACAATAACACCTCTTTGTTGTCATGAAATATTTATTCTAACTGTACCCACCCCCCCGTCATTTTTGTTGCTATGAACGTGTATAGAGTCAAGTGCAACAACTAACAATTTAAATAATTATGAAAAATATATAGTCTGCCCAGTAATAACTTGTATAATTACAGTTCAACAAAATCAATGATTACTAGTCATATGGCGTAAGACCTTAGCTAATGCTAATGTTAGCAATTTATTGCGGTTAAACAAAGAAACTGAGATTATGTGGGAAAAAAACAGTACAATTAGACAATTATGCAATAGATTAGATTCAACTTTATTGTCATTACACATGTATAGGTACAAGGCAACGAAATGCAGTAATAATTGTGACAGGCCTAATTTATAAGAGGAAAAAGTGTTTTGCAATTGTGGAATGAAACCGTCAAATAATGACAAGAAAAGTTAAACTATGATACTAAAAGAAATTCATGTTTTTGCGTTTATCATTTGTTGGGGTTTATGAAAACGCTTGTGTGTGTTTTTCTCTTCCTTTTGGATCTGTGGCAATTGAGAGAAAATGATCAGTTTCATTTAATTTAGGCATCCTAGTCACAGACTCAGACCTACCTCGACAAACGTATTATTATTACATTTCCGACATCAAAATGCCCTGCCAGTGAAGTTTTATTTTCATTTTACCCATCATGGAGCCCAAAATTTTCTGAAAAATGAAAACAAAAACGGCAACATGAATGAACATCCTCCCACAACTTACCAGAGTGAGTGCTGCAGTCACAGCACTCTTCAGTCTTAAAGCGTAACTCTCGCCAAAATGCTGCCTAGGGTCTTTTTGGGAATGTACCCAAGTCAAACTTTTGTTTAAAAGCATAATTAGGACGGAAACGCCACTTTAAAAGGTCCCATTGCATGAAAATGTCACTTATGATGTTTTTTAACATTAATATGAGTTCCCCCAGCCTGCCTATGGTCCCCCAGTGGCTAGTAATGGCAATAGGTGTAAACCGAGCCCTGGGCTCTGCCTTTGAGAAAATGAAAGCTCAGATGGGCCGATCTGGAATCTTGCTCCTTATGAGGTCATAAGCAAGGTTACCTCCCCTTTCTCTGCTTTGCCCGGTACAGCGAATTTGGCCCACCCATGAGAGAGAGAGACATCGTGGCTTCCGAACCCCTCTCCTTCTCAATAGCTACAGATTCAGAAATGGTACATACTAAGGAAAGCTCATTGTGGGACTGGCTCTAGTGGCTGTAATTCTGCACCAAGGCTGATCCAGTATTAGGGGACCACTAAGGTCTATATAAAGAGACTTCAGATCCAGTATTAGGGGACCACTAAGGTCTATATAAAGAGACTTCAGATACAGTATTAGGGGACCACTAAGGTCTATATAAAGAGACTTCAGATACAGTATTAGGGACCACTAAGGTCTATATAAAAGAGACTTCAGATACAGTATTAGGGGACCACTAAGGTCTATATAAAAGAGACTTCAGATACAGTATTAGGGGACCACTAAGGTCTATATAAAAGAGACTTCAGATACAGTATTAGGGGACCACTAAGGTCTATATAAAAGAGACTTCAGATACAGTATTAGGGGACCACTAAGGTCTATATAAAAGCATCCAAAGAGCACCATGTCATGGGACCTTTTAAGATTTACCTTATTCTCGTTTTCAGTCAAATGGCCTTTTGAATGGGAGTGCTATGGGCATTACTATGATAGCATCAAAAATAGCTATTTTTAAAACACTAAGAAGGCTCGACACAACATGAGACTTTCCTCCAGGTATCACCAGGGGCTCTACACATGAACTCAGCATTGGGAACATTGTTTGTGTTCACAGAGTTTACTAAAAAGAACAACTCACTGTAGCTGTTTGTGTTTTCCATTGCTGACATCAAGCCAGTCAATAATAGGGGATGCTAGTCAATGCTTGCCAAGTTAGCTATGAGATGAAAAACAATATTGGATGATAATCATTGTTTTGAGAGTATTTTTGGGACTTTTGGGAGTTAAATCACGGGTCAAATTTGACCCGCTTAAAAGTGCAGCTATCTAACACATTACATGGGTTGAACATAAGCGAAAAAAGGGAAGAAACAAAAACACATTTTGGAGCCTGAACAGAAAATATACTTGAAAAATGACTTCACAGACAAAGAATTAGAGTTCATTTGAACAGCGTCTTCATGTGGACCGCTGCCAGTTAAAACACCGTCCTCAAAGTACATCGCGAGTTCCCCACACACCCTAGACTTTCTGACTGAATGCGCTGTGTTTACAGAGTCAGTTTGACTTGGCAGGGACGTCAGTGGAAGATGTAAGCCCTAGATGAAATATTAATACTTGTAATAAGATGTCGTCACGACACTGTCAGACCCTGTCAAGTGTTTCTGATCACAGATGTACGCGTTGACAAACCTGCAGACACATCCCAGTGTTAGTGTTAGTGTCAATGAATTATCTATTGGACAGAAGTTCATATCCAAAGGTACAAACATACACATAGAATAGACATTACAAAATGGGAAAGAAAGAAATATAATTTAAGTAGTTGTATAATTTACATTATGTTTTTGCAATCTTATCTATACTAAAAAATAAAGTGAAAAGACTGGAAACACTTTCTTATTGGAGTGAATGGGACAGCGTGTCCCAACCTTTGACTGGTACTATACATGTGTGTGTGTGTGTGTGTGTGTGTGTGTGTGTGTGTGTGTGTGTGTGTGTGTGTGTGTGTGTGTGTGTGTGTGTGTGTGTGTGTGTGGGGGAATAGGAAATTCTGTCTTCTACGAAAATCACACCTTAAAAGGCCCTCCTCCCACAAGGGAGATCAAATGCGTGTGCCTGAACAGTGAGTGACATGCAGTTAGACTACCCCCCCTCCCCCTCCCTGGCCCTGATTAGAGGACTTCAACAGGGCAAATCGCAAAAATATATATATATTTTTTTTTAAATGACCTGCTTCATGTAATTGTACTCCAACGTAGGGTCAGTTTCAGAAAATATGACCAAAAGTTAGTTTCCTTTTTAAAATCAACTCAATATCTAGTTTGAATCTTTGTAACACAAGTTAACTGTGTAAATTCTGTGTTAAAATACACTTCAGAATTATATTTCATAGTACGCACAAAAAAACACCCATCTGCTGAAGTGGTGTACTGAACCAGAAATGAGCTATACTAATAAAATAGAAAGTGTATGAGAGTGTGCTCCTAGTGTACTTGTATCATATCATGATGACCAGAACATGAAAATATATTCATATCCGCAATTTAATTTATACTTTTTATAGATCCAATTACAATTGACACTCTTTGTTTGTCAGAACACACTACAGACGGGCCTGAAACACACACACACACACACACACACACACACACACACACACGCTCAGGTCCTATACATGCACAAACTGAGAGATATAAGAGGGAGGGGGCTGCTGGACAGGCGCCCTGAGTGGTTGGGCTCGGTGCCTTGCTCAAGAGCACAAACAGACATCTCTCCAGCTTCCCGTTGTCACGGGTGTGGTGTGTGTGTAACAAAATTGCGTGCGACACGTACACACACACACACACACACACACACACTGATTCGAGTTACACAACAAACCTGTAATCTTATCAAGTTGCTCATGCAGGACAAAGGTTTCTTTTGAAGAAAAAGTGAATGTGCGTGCGTGCGTGTGTGCGTGCGTGTGTGTGTGTTTGTTGTTTGCACACGCCTGTACGTGTCCACTCTACAAACAAGGACCCATTTTCTGTCTCTCCTTATTTGTGCAATTTGATAGCAGCCCAAAATCCTCCCCTCCAATTACGCAAATGAGTTTACCGTAGGTGGGTCGCCCGGCCCTCCTGGCTCAGCTGGGACTTAGACTCATTAGCGAAGGGACAGAAAGTTTCCTCAGCACATGTCTGGTGTGTAACAGCTTGAGTAGGGGGGAAAGAAAGACAAAGAAAGAGAGGGAGCAGGGAAGGAGGGTGAAGAATGGGACCATCTTCTCCGTGAGAGGCAACATCCGGGCCAAATCCAACCTCTTCGCTTCTCACGACACTTTTAAAACTCATTTAAAAGTCCAGTTTATTCATGGTAACTAATAACATTACATTGGGTTTCAGACCTTCTTGGAGGACAAGATGGCTGCATCCCAGGTCCTTAAATTACATCCCTGGTTCCTCCACTTGCGGACATTCAAGTCAATGCTTCTATGGGAGCAGACTAATCAGTGCATTGTGGTAGCGTTGTGGGGGATTTGAATTGCCCGCCCCTTTTTTGCATAAAGGCAAGGTAATGGAAATGAGGAGCGGGCAGCTCGGCACGACACCTCTCAAAAGCTAGCGAAAATCTTCCAAACTGGCCGTCGTCGATTTGAAATGAAGACAGGTTCAGAAACTGCATAGCTGTTTTCTGGGTTTGTCAGTGGTCAGTGAAGAGAAACTGATAACTTCTAGAGGCGAGCCCAGGAGTGTGACACTCTGGGAAGTGGGGCGATCCCTGCCGTGAAAATAAAGCCTATATGGACATGTACCATTACACGCCGGTGTGGTATGGCTCGTGGCGGAGAACGGATCTCTGGGAATTTGCCATGACGCTAATTTAACATTTCGCGCCAAATGTCTGCACATTACTTCATTTAAATAGGTCTAAATTACTCAGGAGCACCCAGACACGTTAGCTTGGCAGCGCGGTTCGAGGTGCGGTTCATCCTTCGCGGGTGCTTTGAGGGCTAATTCGTGCAGCTTTTAGCGTCGTAGCCACAAACAATTATTTGTTTGAATGTCACAAACTTAATTTATTTGACATTAACTAGAAAATATAGAATTAAACATAGATATAGGTAACTTATAAAAGGCTTCAGAGAGGCAACAAACGATCCGGTCTAAAAAGTAAGAAATTGACTTAAGAAACCAAAATGGCCGAAAGAATTTAACTCCCTAACTTATTAAACAGGAGAAAAGAGAACCAGGTAATGCTCATGTGGATTCACCAGAATGTGTAATAAGGAGAGAGAGAGAGACAGGGACAGGACAGACAGACCAGGACAAGACAGACAGACAGACAGACAGACAGACCAGGACAAGACAGACAGACAGACAGACAGACCAGGACAAGACAGACAGACAGACAGACAGACCAGGACAAGACAAGACAGACAGACAGACAGACCAGGACAAGACAGACAGACTGACAGACAAACCAACCAGGACAAGACAGACAGACTGACAGACCAGGACAAGACAGACAGGCCGACCAGCCAGGACAAGACAGACAGACCAGGACAAGACAGACAGACTGACAGACAAACCAACCAGGACAAGACAGACAGACAGACCAGGACAAGACAGACAGACAGACCAGGACAAGACAGACAGATAGACCAGGAAAAGACAGACAGACCATGACAAGACAGACTGGCCGACCGACCAGGACAAGACAGACCGAGACCAGAGTGAGAGAGAGAGAGCGAGAGAGAGAGAGAGCGGGGCACGTTGAATCTCAGAACCTTGTGCACCGTTAGGAAACGGCGTGCAACTGCTTTGAGACATAGACTGTAAATATTAAGTCTATGGAGGGAGACAGGGTCACATGTTGGTGTGTGTATCGGGGGTGAGAAATTATTATTATTATTATTATTATTATTATTATTATTATTATTATTTGAAGCTTGCAACCGCTCTTGGATCTAGTTTTGTTTTTTCACTAGAACTTTCCTCTCCTCTCTCCGTCTCCTTTCCCCCATGTCTTTTCAATCTTCCTTTTCCCAACCTTTCCTTTCTCTGCTCCCGTCCTGTATTCCCTTTCTACCTTCTTACTGCCTCCATTTTTCCCTCCTAATTTTCTCCACTCTACTTTAATATGTACCCCTCTCCTTTCTCCTCTCCTCTTTCATTTCCTCTGGCCTTCCTTCGTTCCCCGCATGTCAGTGTTATGTAATCTGAGTGGTCTCTCTCTCTCTCTCTCTCTCTCTCTCTCTGTCTGTCTCTCTCTCTCTCTGTCTCTCTCTCTCTCTCTCTCTCTCTCTCTGTCTCTGTCTCTTTCTCAGTCTCTCTGTGTCTCTCTCTCTTCTCTCTCTCTGTCTCTCTCTCTCTCTCTCTCTCTCTCTCTCTCTCTCTCTCTCTCTCTCTCTCTGTCTCTCACAACTAATCCACATGAAACATAATCATCCACAGATTGTTAATCTTCATCCTCCTGTGATTTAATCATTTTCAATTTATCTTCACGAATTCCTGGCTTTCTTTCCGGGAATGTGCAATCTCCAACGTTATGACAGATGATTGGGAATAACTGGGAAACTTTCAGCCGTTCATATTCATCAGAAAGGCTGCGAGAGCTACAGCGGCGTAAACGTGTTATCGATCATAGAAAACGAAATGGTCGTCGTGTTTTTATCATAACCAGATGTAATGATGTGTCCTTTGAAACAATTGAGAAGCAGAGACATTTAGAGGTGTTCTCCTTTTTAAGGTTGCAAATATGTGTGTGTTTAATGATCTTTAATGACAATTGAGTTAGAAAATAATATACTAATTAGTGCTGTAAAACAATTAAAATATGTAATCGCTATTAATTGCATTAATGTCATAGTTAACTTGCAATTGAATTGAAGATTGAAATCTCTTTTCCGAGGGAGACCTGGCCAAGACAGCATGCCAGTTACAATTTAAATAGAAATAGAAAAACAGCAGAGTCAAAAATTAAGTGGAACCGAAATTTGCGTTCTAATCCGGTCCGATTCCTACCGGTTGCGTAGGAACCGGTTCCATAGTGGAACCAGGTTTCAGCACCCAACCCTATTCACATATTCAGCTGTCCTGTATAATAAAGCTCTAATATACCCAAACAATTATCTTACAACAAGTTGCACTATGACATTGTTTATTTTTATTTTCTTCAAGCCAACCCAGGCTCATGCGTCACACCCACAAACAGCTTATTGGAGATGGACCCGGTAAGCTTTCATCCTGCCAGACTGAACCAGTCCAATGAAATCCCATTCCAGCCTCTTTAGTAATTCAGGCTAAGCATAACTCGTTAGTGTGCACTCGCTGTCCCAGTGTCCCCTCATCTGGTCGCCTATAAAACCTTTTGTCCAGGGGTCATTTCCTGTTGTTGCTTTGGATTATGTTCTCACAGCGCAGTGTGTTGGGAAGAGACTCTCCTTCTGAGACCACTCCAAGTGCATCCAAGCAGCGGTGGAAAAAGTATTTGGGACCCTTTGAAGTGAATGTGTGTAATGTCTTGTTTGTGTTTTAGTATGTACCGTATAGTGACGGCATAGAGATTTGTGGTGTAGTATGTAACCTTTATCCTGTCTTTTATGTATTTTGAAACTTTTTTTCCACCAGTCTTGGCCAGGACTCCCTTGGGGGAGAGTTCCTGTAACGCAATGGGACTTTTCCTGGTTAAAAAAGAATTACTAAAACTACTAATACCCTAGTGTAAAAAATACTTGATTGCAAGTAAACGTATCTGCAATTGAAACCGTTCCAATGTTACCTAAGTGAAAGTATAAAAGTATTCTGCGGGAAAGGATCTTCAAGTATTAACAGTACTCGATGCAAGAACATCCTCACATTTTAGGAACTGGAAATGGAAAAAGGGTTGACTGCGTCAAAAAAAAGCCTCAAACACAAATTCTGTGTTTAATGGTCTGATCATTTCAGCTGAAGGCCGTTACATTGCTGGGTAATTTATAACAATACCTCTAGTGGGTAAAGTATATGTGTTTTTTTCCACAAAAATCTGAATTTTGTGGATTAACTAAGTTGTCAGATGAATGTAGTGGAGGTAAAAGTACAATATTTCTCTCTAAAATATAGCAAAAGTAGAAAATGGCATGAAAAGAAAAGAACAAGTACCTCAATTTTTATATGATATATGTACTTTGTTACCTTCCACCACAGGTTCCAAGTATGTAAGCATGGCCAGCGATCCTGTAATTTAACCCCTATAACCTGTAGTATTGAGGTATTTACTGGGCAAAGAGAGCTGGAGAGAAATAAAAGAAAATAAGTTTTTTTGTTGAGTTGAGCCAGTAACAAAATCCTCATTAACAAAGTGAACTCGTGATGAGATTGACAGAAAGAGATTAGCTGTTCCCAGAAGCGCAGGGATTCAGCCGAGACCGGGAATGTGAACAGTTCTTGTTTTTGGAAGGCTCACCTTGATTTCCGAATCGCGCTGAAGCCTTTTGAAGTGCATACCTTCAGGACAGTGTGCAGGGTTTCGTCTTCTTGAGCCTCGCGTGAGAGAAGGGAATCACAACAACAAAAAATTCAAATGAATAACGCTACTGTGCATAGCAAAAGGACAAATCTGTGCATTATTTCAAATGTGCGTGTGAATGTGTGTTGCAGGGTGACGGGGTTGATGGGTTACACTCCCGAGGATCTACTGGGACGTTCAGTCTACGACTTTTACCACGCCCTGGACTCAGACGGCGTCACCAAGAGCCATCACAACTGTAAGCACACAAACACACACACCCTCACGTGCACACACACACACACACTCAGAGGCATCACATTAATACCAAATAGATCTGCATGTCAACTATTAAATGAATCGCCAACTATTTCAGTTTGAGTCCTTGTTTATGGGACGAGTTAAAATTCTCTCATTCCAGTTTCCTAAGTGTGAATATTTTCTTGTTTCAAGTTATTTATGTTGTCCTCGGGTCAAATTGAACCGTTTTCCTATATCAATGTTCTTTTTAATTACCCAAAATAACATGATTGATTCTACACAACGCTCTTTGCCAAGTACAAATTTCTACTTTCATTAATTTTGGGGCGTCCATCAACATCCATTCCTTTAATTTTAGTCTAAATAATTCCTAATTTCTGCTTTTCTAACTCAAACATTAGGTATAATTTCCTATAAATGAGGTTTATTGACCATACATTCCAAAAATAACTGTAAAACTAAAGTTAATAAGTTAGTGTTACGTTGTGTTAAAAATGTCAGAATAAAAACATTAATAAAAAGCATCAAATGGTTAAGAGGACTCTGGTTACCTGGTCCTCAGGTCTCTGCAGGGTAAATCCAGACAGCTAGCTAGACTATCTGTAAACATACAACCTATGAACGTACACATGTTCCACCAAAACAAGTTCAATCCCGAGGCTATTTATTATCGGCACCGTGGCTCCGTGAGGAGCTTAGCACCGCCCAAGACGATTGGGATTGGTTTAGAGAGAAGCCAATAAACTAGAGCATGTTCTTCACCCATCCCAGAATGCTGTGTGGACTAGCCAGACCCTCTTCCCCAGCGCTGTGGAGGATGGTCTGGCAAAGCAAGACTATAAAGCCCCGTTCAGACTGGATTACCTTTTATAAATATTCGCTGTGCTGCTCTGTAACTAAGTGTCCTGGACGAAAATAGAATACACCTTCTTCCTTCTACCATTTTCACAGCAGAAACAAACAAATGAAGTAGATTAGCAGCTGTTCCCACGAAAACAAAAAACAACAACAACTCAGTGATCCACTTCAAAATGCTGATGATGAAGGATGTCCTTCTGGACCAGATTTAGATTACAGGAGGACCAGAACACTAGTTGGAACAAAATGTTATTTAAGTATGAATATCAGACTGTATTTCTTGTTCAATTTGATCTGAGGAAAAACTGCGTGCGTGCGTGCGTGCGTGCGTGCGTGCGTGCGTGCGTGGGTCGGTGTGCGCAGAGCAGCAGCATGGTATTAAGATGTCTTGTCTTTATTAAATTAAGCACAGCCATTGATGGCCTGATGAGGTTTGCACATCTGCTGCCACAAACACACAGAGAGGGGACCAGGTGGCCTCTATTACATTCTAATGTGTGTGTGTGTGTGTGTGTGTGTGTGTGGGTGGGTGGGGGTGTGTGTGTGTGTGTGTGTGTGTGTGGTGTGTTTGTGTGGGTGGGTGGGGTGGGTGGGTGCTGGTGTCATGGCTTTTCTCTCCACTGACAGCACTATATCGTTAGAAGCTCTCAACAGCAGTGTGAGTACAAGAGGTAAAGTGGTAGTTTAGTTCCTTCAAACTACCCCTGGCCTGAAACATAATGGCACCATGGCAACAAAAGATCCCTCTTACCTAAAGTATTGCTTTAATTTTTTTCTGTAACAGTAAAACAATTCTTGACATTTAGAACCAAAATGATAGTAAGATGTTTTAATTTTTAATTTAAATGTTTAATAAGAGGAGAAATAACTCTGTGGGGAGATTTTCATGTTCCCGGTGCAGTTTAAAGGCGCCTACACATCATCGGGGGTAAAACCGTGAGGTAGGGCGCAGACGCAAAGCCACGCCCACAGGGAAACAGAGGCACACGCAGCGCCGAGCGGGTCGCGTGTAGGCGGCTTAATTCATTTAGGAATTGTCTAGAAATTAAGATAAGGTCGGTATGTTGAAACTAAAATCTCCAGATTAAGGAACTGACTTGCAATTAAGATTTTAGGACTTTTTGTGTTGTGTGTGTGTGTGTGTGTGTGTGTGTGTGTGTGTGTTCCTTTGCTTCTGGTCTTAGTAGCATCCGTACTTGGCTAAAATCTGCAGAGATAAAGAGCTCTCTATCTATTTCTCTCTGTGACACACACACACACACACACACTCACACTCACACACACACACACACACACACACTCACACTCACACACACACACACACACACACACACACACACATACACACACACACACAGACAACCGGCTCTCACGGCCAACGTGACCAGCCTGTTGATCTGCACATGCTAACAGCGTTCTCTGCTACACGTAATGTTGCCTTGAGCTTCCTCCAACACACACACACACACACACACACACACACACACTAGAGCCCGACCGATATATCGGCAGGCCGATATTATCGGCCAATATTAGTCCTTTCCCAAACTATCGGTATCAGCATTTATAATGGCCGATAAAAATGAAAAACAAATTAATTAAATATTCATTCATCAGAATCATTTATAATGACAAATAAATGATTCTGATAAATTATTATTTAAAAAATGAAATAAAAACGGACGGTCATGTTATACCAGAGGACGCTCTACAACGTCCCTGTTAGTGATGGCGTTGCATAGTCTGTCCACCAGAGGACGCTCTACAACGTCCCTGTTAGTGATGGTGTTGCATAGTCTGTCCACCAGAGGACGCTCTACAACGTCCCTGTTAGTGATGGCGTTGCATAGTCTGTCCACCAGAGGACGCTCTACAACGTCCCTGTTAGTGATGGCGTTGCATAGTCTGTCCACCAGAGGACGCTCTACAACGTCCCTGTTAGTGATGCCGTTGCATAGTCTGTCCACCAGAGGACGCTCTACAACGTCCCTGTTAGTGATGGCGTTGCATAGTCTGTCCACCAGAGGACGCTCTACAACGTCCCTGTTGGCAACATTGATTATTTATTGATTAAGGACTTTAAGTTTCATATCTTAAGTTTGTATTTTTATACCTTTTATTTATTAGAACTTTAATATATTTTGATGTTCTGTTGTGATAAAACAAATTATCATATTTTCATAAGAATTATTAAATAACTACAAATAACTAATGTTAGGGAAATCTGTTGGTTTTGTTACGCGTTTCTGGAGTTTCTTTTTTTTTAGATATATATCGACCAATATATCGGGCTTTAACACACACACACACACACACACACACACACACACACACACATACACTCTCACACACACACACACATACACTCACACTTACTCTCTCATCACAGTTTTGCTCCTTTCCCACGCCAGTGCTGAACTTTGGGCTGCAGCCAGCACATCTCCCTCTCAGCCAAAAGTCAAAGATCCCACTTTCTCCCGCTGACCAATGTCTGGCTGATTTCACAGCCTTGTGTAAAATATATGCATGAATATTTACTGAAAAATACATTAATTACACATTTATTATGACTAAGCAGACAAGGAGTGAGAGAACAGGTTTTTTTCCTGCAACCTGGCTCAGTTCTACACCCGAGTCGTCTTGAATCACCAAACACAAAAGCTGAAAACACATGTTGCTGTTTCTTACTTCTCTCTCCGCAGTGTGTTCCAAGGGTCAGGCAGTGAGCGGTCAGTACCGTATGCTGGCTAAGAACGGAGGCTACGTCTGGGTAGAAACCCAGGGAACTGTTATTTATAACAGCCGCAACTCCCAGCCCCAGTGCATCGTGTGCATAAACTACGTCCTCAGGTGAGCACTGTCACGCTGCAGCACAAGAGTTATCTTGAGACACTTTACAGTGTAGTAGGTCTAGACCACACTCTATAATGTACAAGGACCCAACAGTTCTAGTAGTTCCCTCCAGATCAAGCAACAATGCGACAGTGGCGAGGAAAAACTCCCTTTTTAAGAAGAAACCTGGGACAGACCCAGAGTGCAGTAGGATGTAACAGAGCACCGCAGAGCGTAGTAGGATGTAACAGGGCACCGCAGAGTGTAGTAGGATGGAACAGGGCACCGCAGAGCGTAGTAGGATGTAACAGGGCACCGCAGAGCGTAGTAGGATGGAACAGGGCACCGCAGAGCGTAGTAGGATGTAACAGGGCACCGCAGAGCGTAGTAGGATGGAACAGGGCACCGCAGAGCGTGGTAGGATGGAACAGGGCACCGCAGAACGTAGTAGGATGGAACAGGGCACCGCAGAGTGTAGTAGGATGTAACAGGGCACCGCAGAGTGTAGTAGGATGTAACAGGGCACCGCAGAGCGTAGTAGGATGTAACAGGGCACCGCAGAGCATAGTAGGATGGAACAGGGCACCGCAGAATGTAGTAAGTTGTAACAGAGCACCGCAGAGTGTAGTAGGATGTAACAGGGCACCGCAGAGTGTAGTAGGATGTAACAGGGCACCGCAGAGCGTGGTAGGATGGAACAGGGCACCGCAGAGCATAGTAGGATGGAACAGGGCACCGCAGAGTGTAGTAGGATGTAACAGGGCACCGCAGAGTGTAGTAGGATGTAACAGGGCACCGCAGAGCGTGGTAGGATGGAACAGGGCACCGCAGAGTGTAGTAGGATGTAACAGGGCACCGCAGAGCGTGGTAGGATGTAACAGGGCACCGCAGAGTGTAGTAGGATGGAACAGGGCACCGCAGAACGTAGTAAGTTGTAACAGGGCACCGCAGAGCATAGTAGGATGGAACAGGGCACCGCAGAGCGTGGTAGGATGGAACAGGGCACCGCAGAGCGTGGTAGGATGGAACAGGGCACCGCAGGACATGTAGCAGGACCACGGATACAGCTGCAACTGTGATTTTGTAGGTGGAAAGTTGTAAACGTCAAAATCTTGTTGAATTTGTTCACTGTCATGAACGTGGCATAAACATTATAAACAAGTCATAAGCGTTTATAACATAACGCTTCTTTTAGTAAGTGTCATTCGGGTTAGGGTTCATGTCATGACAGTGTCATGTGTTCATGACAGTGTTATGTCACTCTTATGTACAAGTTAGGGTTAGGGCCAGTGTCTTGTGTTTGACAGTTTTATGTGACTCTTATGTAGATACCTTCCAGTAAAGTGTTCAACTCATAGTTTTTTTGCTTCATTCATCACCGGCCAATTTGGCTAGTAACTTTACAATGTTTACCCGCCATATCATAATGACATAATAACATAATCCAACTACATAACCCTAACCCTAAACCTTTTTACCAGAATTTGGTGGGTGGGTGTCTGCGTGATTTACACCCCTACTTATTATGGGCTTGTATGTGCTTTGCTCTCCTTCTCCAAACCTGCAGTGACATCGAGGAGAAGTCGATGGTCTTCTCCCTGAAGCAGACCGAGTCGCTGTTCAAGCCGCACCACATTAACAGCTTCTTCACTGCCGGAGGTGCAGGTGTGACCGGAGAGCCGGGGGAAGGCCTTTTCACCAAACTCAAGGAGGAGCCGGAGGACCTCGCCCAGCTGGCACCGACACCCGGGGACACAATCGTCAGCCTGGACTTTGGTCTGTATCTACTTCCATCATTTGTTAGTTTCATTATGATAGCAAGGCAACAAGGCTTCCTATAAATAATTCTGCTTTTTAAGAGTGAGTTAACCCTCATGTTGTCCTCGGTTAAAATTGACCCGTTTTCCTATATCAATGTTCTTTTTAATTATTACCCAATTGTAATTACCCAAAATAACATGATTGATTCCACACAACGCTCTTTGGCAAGTACAAATCTCTACTTTCATTAATTTTGGGGTGTCTTATTCAATTTTATAGCATTTGAAAACAAATTGAAGTGTTTTTGAAATAGTATTGACTAAAGGTGGCATATTCCAGTCTGTGATTATCATCAACATCCATTCCTTTAATTTTAGTCTCAGTAATTCCTAATTTCTCCTTTTCTAACTCAAACATTAGGTATAATTTCCTATAAATGAGGTTTATTGACCATAAATTTCAAAAATAACTGTAAAACTAAAGTTAATAAGTTAGTGTTACGTAGTGTTGAAAACGTAAAAAAAGTGACAAACATTGAAAAAAAGCATCAAGTGTTGACAAAAAAAAGTGAAAAATATCAAACCGTAACAAAAGTGTTGATTTTTATTTTGATGGGTTAAACCAGTTTAGAGTCAGTTAAACCAATGTTTGTTAATATGAATAGATAGAGAGAGAGAGAGATACTTTATTTATGCAGAAGGAAATTAAGGAAAGGAAAGTACATGAAGCATCACGTGGCTACAGTTAAATATATTTCTCACCTTTTAGGCACTGATGGAATATTGTGAACTTTAGTATTGATTATGAAGTTTTACCCTCGTTTGATGATATAAAAGCTACTTACATCCTTGCAAGACAACATTTGGCATACATTGATTCAAATTTGCTCACGTTCAGTCTCACGTTCAACCCTCTTTTGCCATGGCACTTTTAATTCTTTATCCCAGGGGTTTTTAGGCCAGGGACCCCTTAGCTGAAAGAGAGGCTGAGGAGGGACCCCCTACTGCTGTACATAGTTTTTGCTGTTATTATTCATATGTCATGTTTAAATGTTTTGTAAACATACATTTGGGAGGCCCAGTGACTCCTTAAGCTCATCTGCGTGGTAAATCATTTTTTCCCAAACAGGCCAATTTATCTTTGCTATTGATATGTTGGATACCTATTAATGTATATTTTCAGTCATTGAAATTTGATGTCTGCACCCATCCCATAGGGGTCAAGGACCCCCTGTGGAAGATGTCTGCTTCATCCCGTCTCTTCATTACTGACTCTAATTTCTGCTTCTTTCTCGCAGATCGCCCTCCGTTCGAGGAGCCCCAGCAGCCTGCAGGATACACCCAGGTGTCTGCCGCGGCTATGCCCCCTCCTGGACCTCCATCCTGGGCCAGCGAGAGCCACAAGCCTGCCCCTCCTGTATCAGTTCCAAGGGACATGGCTACCATGGCGGGTAATCTCATCATGCAGGAGAATCTGCCACCGGGCAGCGCCACGCCAAGCCTCAGCAGCTGCTCCACGGTGAGGAGATTGTGCCAGTTCAGACCAAAGATAAATCATTTGTTTGGTCTAAATGTGAATGTGGATGACGTCAGTGATAGCAAGAAGCTTACTACAGTTGCATTTCTAGTGATAAATTGGTGAAAAACAGCAGTTTATTTCTCAGATTTGCTGCTTTGTTCTAACACCACTCGACCCACTCCCTCTCCTCAGTCACTCTCTATCTTGCTTGACCATATAAACTTACGGTACGTGTCCATAGATCGCCTCAAATCCCAGCATCCCAGCATTGCAAGATAGTGGGCTTGCCACCAGTTTCTCTTCAATGACCACTGCCAAGCAAAGAAAACAGTCTACACCCTCCTACAACCGCGATGGCTGCAGCTGATTGGACGAATACGTAACATGGGGTTGTCTTCTCCCTGATTTCAAAACCGACCATAATGGTGGTTCTTTGGGAATACAATCTCTTATTTTACAATAATGGTTCAGCAAAACATGTTCACCAAAACAGGACGCTCTTCTTTTGCATATGGTTGGCTGGATTCAGCCGGCGAGTCAACAACCCATCTTCTCCAAAGTCCCTGCGACGCTACCGGAATGCATCGCGCACCTGCTCCCATAAAAATGAATGGGAAGCGTTGAAATGACGCTGACAATTGACACACACCATTACCGTGTTTTCGGGCGGTTGTTGAGGCTCCGTCTAAAGCTCCATTTTGACCACATAGAAATAAAATGGATTTTGGGTCATTAGCTGAGTTCTCTATTGGCTGTTGAAACAGGAGACATCTCTTACGTCCTAAAACCAGCCTCTGGAGACTCGGCCAGCTGACTTCTCTATTGGCTGTTGAAACAGGAGACATCTCTTATGTTCTAAACCAGCCTCTGGCCACATGAGCAGCTGTGTCAAAGGCAACGCCATCCGCGGGTATCAGTCGTGCTGAGACGGGCCGGTTTAGACCACTGCAACTTTTCCCTGTGACGATCTGAAACGGTTTGGTCTTGGCGCGAATCTTTGGTCTGAACTGGAAACTGAAAGGAGTAATTAGTTAGTGGGCGAGCAACTGGTTGGGTTTGTTTCATTGTTTGTTCTTTCTGTGTTCAGTGAGGCCACACTAAAGGCCACTAACTGTGTAATGTGTGTGAGAATAACGGGGGAGGATATTTGGAAGGAACAGACTCTTAGCGGTGAATGGTGCCTTTGTCAAAACTCTCTCGCTCTTTGTTTCTATCGCCGTTCTTTCTCTTACGTGTTGTCCCTTTTTTTCTCTGTACTCTTTATTCCTCTCTGTCCTCTCACCCCCGTCCGTTGTTCTGCTCTCCTCCATCCTCCCTCCGTCTCTCTCTCACCCTGCAGCCCAGCAGCCCAGGTGATTACTACAGCTCAGTGGACAGCGATTTGAAGGTGGAGCTGACTGAGAAGCTCTTTGCTCTGGACACCGAAGGCAACGACAGTCCGGCGGACATCGAGGTGTGTGTCCCACGAATATGCTCTATGTCTGAAACTTGGTTTCTCTGTTGTCAGTCCAGTAATTAGATTTATGATGTCTTGTCTACTGACTCAGATTTGCTTTCGTTGTCTTTTCCTATTTAGGATGTAATGCATTTGGGGTAATTGGGTGCGTCCTAAAACACAGCGCTTTCAGGCTTGGGAGTAGAGTTCGCTTCCCGTGTAGAACAAAAGACTTTCACCCAGGCAATGCGTGTTCCTTGGGAGCGTTTTAATCCAAGCCCCGATCTTTTTACTAACATTAACAAGTTGTTTTGGTGCCTAAACTTAAAGGGCCCATATAAAAAAAATCACTTTGTTCTGGGATTTGGGGTGATATTTTGTGTCTCTGGTGTTTCCACATGCATACGAACTTGGAAAAAAAAACAACATTGATGCTGTTTTGAGTGAGATCCGGTTTCTGAATGTCCCCTGATCCGGTTTCTGAACGTCCTCTGCCTTCAGTCTCCGGGTGAGCTGTTCAAAATCTGCACGGCTTTCTACATCACTAGCCGAGACAAGGTGGCTAACCGTAGCATGCTAGCGCTAGCATGCTAGCAATGTGCAGTACAACCAAAAATGGTGTTTTTTGAAAATGAAACCATGTAAACCTATTCTGGTACAACCTCAAAATACAATTATGAACCTGAAAATGAGCATATTATGGGGCTTTAACTGTCGTCACCGCATGACGCTCACTTTTGTCAGATAAACCTAACTAGAATCTCCGCTGACACGGTGACCTCTCTGTAGCCGGCATCATGTGACCGGGGAGCCATTGTTTATTTTTGTGAGATGTCATACATATCGGGGTGCATACATTTTCATACGATATGGTATGAACCCGTTAATGAGAATGCGTTGGGCAGGTTTAATTGGACAGGCAAAATAATCACACGTTAAACAATATGCTTTTTTGACAAACCCAAATCTATATGTCCACCAAAAAGTTACTGCCGCTCCATATCACTCTCTTTCGAGGTTTCAACAATAATGTCAAAACTACATGAGTTTGTAAAAATGTATTCACCTGCACAATATAAGAAGGGAAAACATAACGCAAAAGCTAAATAAGTTTTATTTAACAAACCATGTTATTTTTTGCTTTCCCAGAGGGACTTGAGTGACTTAGACCTGGAGACTTTGGCTCCCTACATCCCGATGGATGGCGAGGACTTCCAACTGAATCCCATCATCCCAGAATCGGATTCCCTCGAGGGGGGTCCAGCAGGATCCATGGGGGGCAAGGGCAGCCAGGCCAGCCGGCAGAGCTTCAGCAAGATCGCGAGCCTCTTCCAGCCCCTGGCCTCCCCTCCTCTGCCCCAGGGCCACTTCCAGCACCAGGCGGTTGCATCCTGGGCCGCGGGTGAGAAGAGAGGCTCCCGCCACGGGACCGTGGACTCGCGTTCAGGGTTTTGCATGATGGGGAATATGCAGAATCCCCCGTACCAGGCTCCAGCCAGCACCCCTCTGTCCTCCATGGGGGGCAGACAGAATCTGCAGTGGCCTCCAGACCCTCTGTTAACCTACCAACGACAACAACCACAACGCGCTACCAAGACCTACCTGATGGACACTTTTTCAGGAGAGGAGCGCCCGTCCTGCCAACAGAACATGTCGCACCTCATGCAGAAACAGAGGTGATGTAACAATAAACACTAGAGAGAGGTTTTCAAAGTACAGGCTTTTTAATACCTAGCACAAGTGTTCCAGATATTTATACTAGAGATGGTCCGATACCATTTTTTCAGTCCTGATACCGATTCAGCTACCTGAACTTGCATATCAGTTGATACAAAGGACTGATCCGATACCAGTGTATCATATATTTGATTATGTTTTAACAGCTTTATACCGCTATGTCTGTATGGATGTGATATGATTTATATCTTTGTTGTCGGTCTGGCTCGGGTTAAACTCTTTGTGAAACATGAACAAACACAAACAATGACCACCATAGAATTTTATTTTATTTTCCAATTTGACAGTCATTCATCACGGAAAAAGAACATAAATAAACTACGTTAGAGTAGATTTTCTGTGGGGCTAAATTACGTTGGATCGGATCGGTGCATGAACTCCAGTACTTTCCAATAGCAATACCAGCATTTTGGGCAGTGGTATCGGAACATCTCTGATTTATACTCGCAGTGATGAATAAGTAACTACAAATGACAGATTACAAAGCAAAGTTAAGAGGGCGGATACAAGAATACATTAAAACATAGACAGTTATCCACCCGGTTAGTAGAACTACCAATCTAAAAAAACAATTCTGGCATCAAGATTAAATGTGTGTGTGTGTGTGTCTGTTTGTGTGTGTGTGCGCAGGTCCATTGACAATTTCGTACAAGCCTACAGAGACATGAGTCCAGCCAGAGTGGCCATGGCCAACAGTATCAAGCGCTCCTTCACTCAGATGGCTATCGTGAGTTTCTCTAATACACATGCAGGAATTTATCAAACAGCACGTTAAGTTTCAGTTGAAATGGCGTCCACCTTTTAAAAATGATGCTTTTCCTGAGAATCATTACGCCATGAAGATAGGGCAGATTATCCAGTCAACTGTCCATTGGTAACAGGATTGGGACTTGCATTCAGTTTTACTTGTTTTCAGCTTATTAATGAAACATAAAGGAGTAACTAACAGTGATCGAAGCCCCTGAAATGTGTCGACTACACACACATTTAAAGCCTTTATTATGTGTAATTTAACCCTCATGTTGTCCTCATGTTGTCCTATATCAATGTTCTTTTTAATTCCCCAAATAACATGATTGATTCCACACAACGCTCTTTGCCAAGTACAAATCTCTACTTTCATTCATTTTGGGGCGTCTTATTCAATTTTTTAGCATTTGGAAAACAAATTGAAGTGCGTAAGTGCGAGTAAAAGTTGACATATTCCAGTTTGTGATTATATTATTATATTATAATATCCTATAAATCATAAATGACCATAAATTCCAAAAAAATCTGTTAAACTAAACTTAATGAGTTAGTGTTACGTAGTGTTGAAAACGTCAAAAAAGTGACAAACATTGAAAAAAAAGTGTCAAAAGTGTTGAAAAAAGGAACAAAACTGGTAAAAAAAAGTTGTTGACTTTTAAATTCGACGGGAAGACAACACAGGGGTTAAAAACCCGACCAATACTCATTTAAAGAGTCCCTATTATGCTTTTTTGTGGATTTTTCCCGTCTTTAAGTGCGTTTTATAGTTTCATGGGTAAGTAATAGTTGTATGAAGTACAAAATACTCCACAGACACTTTTTGTCAACAGCCTGAAAACTTCTCGCCAACATTTCTGTTAGAGAACTCAACAGATGATGTCATTGATGGAAAAAGCCAGTTTTTCATAGGTGCTGCCCATTGATGCTGCCTGAGCAAACACAGCCCCCCCCCCCCCCCCTCCCCCACCCTCCCCCACCCTGTAAACGTATTCTAGGTGACCTCATTACAAATACAATACATGACGCTAAAACGGAGCATAATAGGGTTTTTTTATAACATTGAGGAAGGGAATAGTTGACGTACAGTTTTTTTTTAGCTTTCCACAGTAATACTAAAATGTTTCTAAATTATTTTTACTTGAATTAATTTGGAACTAAATTCCTCAATTTACGGTCAAGCAGCTAATTAAGTAACGAGTAACTGTGTTTCAGGGTGAAAGTACGCCGTCAGAAATCATTTGGAAGAAGATGAGAGGTGATGGTTGTGCCGCCATGGATCGCTCCCTCAGCGCAGGATCTCTGGCAGGTGTGTGTGTGTGTGTGTGTGTGTGTGTGTCTTGCCTTATCCTAACTAATTATATTTAAATACAAATTTGAGGTACTTGATTCTTCCCTTTTGATGCCACTTTCTACTTCTACTCCCCTTAATTTCAGAGAGAAGCATTGTACTTTTTACTGCACTATGTTCATCTGACAGCTTTAGTTACTTTACAAATTGCGATGTTTGCACACTAAACACATGTAGTTTATAAAATACAAGGTTTTATTATGAATTAAACTACTCAGAAATG